>OY735231.1:40047905-40062905 GCA_963457665.1 Thysanoteuthis rhombus | reverse complement strand
GATTTTTCATAAGAAAACATGCTTCGAACATAATACAGTGGAAATTTCAGATCAAAACTCAGGTAACAAGTACGTGTTACGCTACAGACATCTACCCTTATATACATACACACAAATTGAGAGAGAGAGAGCACATTATATAATCCACAAACTTTGTGGAGTTAGATGAAAATATAAGTTCTTGGGACACGGTGACTACTAAGCCGAAAGAGACGGGTGATATAAACACATAACTTCATGAATACGTACGTTATCACATTAGTTTCTGCGCTCACACACACACATACACACCACCGCCACTACCACCACCACCAACAACAACACCCACGCATACTGAAATGGATATTTGTGGTGGATAACCAATTTTGAAAAAAGAAAATAAGATTCACGCAATTATTCCAATGAAAAGATAAATTCAGCAGTTCTGATTATTCAATCAATAGAAACCGTCCAATAACCAACGTCTTTCGGCAGCACGTCGTGTTGGGTGTGATCAATTAAAATAGCCTACCAGACCAATTTCAAAACTGAAGAAACCTATGTCGACAGTTTTGGTGACAGTTCTGGGTGACGGTTTCTAATATTGTCAGTTCGTACAAATTGAGTATGTATGCAAATACACGCCTGTGTACATACTAGGACAATGTATATACAGGTCTCATCCGTTATCTGAACGTAAAACATTCTTAGGAAACTTTTCGTATACCCAAATGGCATAAAGCGAAGAAGCAACTACCATGAATTTATATGCAAAAAGTTTTTGAGCGTTCCCAGATCCAAAAATAAAATTTCTCTGTTTGGCAGTTTTATGCTTAACGTAATAACACGATAATTTCTCTTACGCTTTTCTAGTACCATTGAACACAACTTGCAAACGAACATACAGTATAGATCAATTTAAAACACAGATGCTCACAGACACAGTTCGAGGCTATGGTAGTTCGGGGTCTTTCGTAAATCAGAAGGTGCGTAAAGCGATATATACGCGTACGTGTGTATGTGTATGTGTGGACACGGATAAATTAAATGTGTGTATGTGTGTTCGATCCAAAATGTCTGTGAACTTGAGTTTGAAACTGCCCCCTCAAAGGAAGAATAAATTGATTGGAAATGAGGGTCTTTGATTCCAGGGGATGGGGTGATTTCAACGGATGTGTTATGTCCGATGAGACCCGGGAAACGATGGGTAACTTGAAAGATGAGTGATCAAACTGTACATATTCTTCAACTTCTTTGGGGTGCACTTTGTACATAAGTATCTATATAGGTATGAATGTAAGTATGAAGGCATGGGAATATTCTAACACTTTTCCTGGTGGGTGGCAAAGGGTGTTTTTTCAGGTGGGTGGCAAAAAGTTATATTCGGAATATATCTTAGTAGCACTGTTACCAGCGAAGAATGATACCATCTTTTAATGTAGAACATTAAGTTGGGATTACATAAAACAGTTGTACATAGCCATTATCCCTTATTAACTATGAGCTTCCAACTTTCAAAGCCCCTCACCCAAGGTAAAAACTCTGATCCTGAGAACGCTCATATATGTATGTACTGGGATGCATTTATATATTTCAAATAGACGTAATCGGCAGTCTTTTCAAAAAATTACGTTGGACAGAATAAAATACAAACACACGCACACAAACGCATTCTTCAAAAAAATACATGTTATACTTAATTTAGCGGATACTGGATCTTTTTTGCGTCTCATTGGTTTTTGCGATAATAAAGAATGCAGACTGGAAGATTTGGAAACGATCCAAATAGCTCAGTGCCCGCTCTCGTGTAAACTGCAAATCTCCAAGAGGGATTAACGTACCAATAAAAGCATAAAGAGGTTTTCAATAACAGTCGTTTCATGAAAATAATATTGAAAGCAAAGAAAGATTGACTACAGAAAGAATGACAGATATCACACACACACACACACACACACACACACATATATATATATATATATATATATATGCAAATATTGAATGATATTTTTTGTCTTTTGAACCAGCGAACTACATTGAAAAACTTATTTTCAGAACTTTTTTGTGTCACTTCCGTCACTCATTTCCCCATAACTATTAATGTAATTTTCTTCAGTTTTTTTTAATATTTCACTCAGACTTTGATATCATGGTACTATGCGTGATTTTTTCTTGTTGGTATCACTTGTTCACCACGTAACTGTTTCGAATTTCAGAAACGAAACATTTATATTAACATGGCTTCCCAACAGTGTTGATCAAACATCACTTCCCTTTCAGCTATGATCCTGATACATAGCTTATGTCATACTACATGTAATTTGCTAATTTGTATAGAATATCATCATCTATTGTATATGGATGTTATTGTATACCATGCATCATTAGACTTATAAAACACAGGGCTTACTTGCGTAGTTTAGCCAAAAAACGTATTTGGCGATTGGGGATCAATAAGTATGAGACCAGACATGACTGTTTTCTGTGTCATTTCTATTGAATGTTTATTCATGTGAATATTTAATCTGTTATGACGGTCTAATCTCAGATCACATGCGAACCAACTTATGGTATCGTCTCTACGATTCTCATTACACAGAAAAACTTCTTCGAATTGATTTTCTCTCAACATATTCAACCAGAGAATTTGACCATTTCCCCACTAACATTAGTCTCAATTTTTCCATGTCGTAAAACATCTCGCTTCCATCAATGTGTGCGTGTGTGTGTGTGAAAGTGTGTGTGTGAAAGTGGGTTAACGTCCTTTTGACTTTTACTTATTAGCTGGATTTTAAACTAAAATCTCCACAGTATAATGTGCAGTCCATGAAATAAATAGTTACCACTGAGATTTAAAGCCTTGATAGGGACAAGAGTTGGAAAATTTGTGCTTCAAAATGAAAGCCCTTTTTCATCATTTGACGACAGACTTATTGATATACTTACGATGGTGGTTCTTTATCGTAAGAGATAAATAAGAAGTAAGGAAGAGCTACATTGGTTGGAGATTATTTTAGATTTAAATATTTAATAACTTGAATATTGAGTAAAAAAGTTTTGTGTTCTTAGTTGTATTTTTCAGTTTGCAGAAAAGGTTTTCCTTGATCGGTTTCTGGGAGATTTTCAAATGACGGACTTTTAAAATTGGATAAAACCTGTTTTTCTCTTCTATTATGTTTGATCTGTGATAAAAATTCTCACTGACCCGGACATCGCCTGCACAAATGTTCTTTCTCGTCTCGGGTCTATTACTAAAGCATACTTGAAAATTGATTTTGAATAAGTGAGAGACCTTCCCGTAGCCTTGTGTTCGGTTATCGTTTGTGTAGGAGATTTCCTGGGGTGAATTTTCAGTATATGAAATGAACCCATCACACATTTCATATTGTATTAAATTATGTTATATTGTATTCCTGATTTGTATTGTGTTTGTGTTATATATATATGTGTGTGTATGTGTGTGTGTGTGTGTGTGTGTGTGTGTGTGTGTGTGTAGTTTCATGCCAAGGATGCGCCTTCTTACGTGTGCTCTATTCCCGATATTGAACTCTCTTCACGCCTGGATAACTCAACCCCCGAAAAAATGATTACAATATATGTAGAGATAGATAGATAGATAGATGGACAGAGATAGAAAAATGGACTGATAAATAGATGTGTGTGTTTTAGTGTGTGTGTGTTAGTGTGTGTGTGTGTGTGTGTGTGTGTGTGTGTGTGTGTGTGTGTGTGTGCGATGCACATGTATATTGGATGGTGAGTTTTTCCGTCGTATTTGGAAGATTTGGATTAGGTGAGATTCTTGGTAGTGCCCATCTCCCCAACTAATGTGAGACAGATAATATAAAGTTACACGGTACCAATAACAATGTAGAATCCTGACAGCAGTCGATACACACACACACACATATAAATATATATGTATACATATAGTACTAATTAAGGATGCAATATAACATAATATGATATAATATCATACAATATCCGATGTATGATGGATTTATTTCATAGAGTACTCGATATATTCAACTTTAAATATCAAGTTGGTTTAGTGCAGAACTATAAAATATAGTAATATAGTACTATACACGCACAGACTCACACACATACAGACACACAGACACATATATATATAAAAAGGTGAATATATATATATATATATATATATATATATATATATATATATATATATATATATATATATATATATATAGTGGGTCAATAAGTCTGTAGTCTGAGACGTACTTATTGAGATTTGATCTGAAACTTTTCATCGTATAATGTTCAAACGTAGTGGAATAACAAGAGACGAGATTATGTTGAAAAACAAATAATTGTTGAGCGATAAAGATATTTTTACACCATTATTCTTCGGACTTATTGATGTATGTACTTCATAGCCTATTGATCCACCTTTGGATGCATGGGTGCACGAGTCTGAAAGTCTGTGTGTGGGGAACTCCCCCGCCCTCAATACAGGCAAAACATTGAAAAATTTCTGGCAAATCAAGACCTCTGCACCCCGTTAACCAAAGAGCTCCTATGTGCCTATGGATCCACTCAAACAGTAGTGATAACACCTGGATTATATATATATATATATATATATATATATATATATATATATATATATATATATGAATGTACATATATATATATATATATATATATATATATATATATATATATATATATATATGAAACAATTCTTATGAAGAGATGCTGTAGGCACTGACATACTGTATTAAGAACTTTTTTCCCAAGTTTTTTTTGTCTTTAAAGTATATATATATATATATATATATATATATATATATATATATATATTTATATGCGTGTGTGTATAATATAAATGTAATATAATATATATATATATATATATATATATATATATATATATATATATATATATTTATATGCGTGTGTGTATAATATAAATGTAATATAATATATATATATATATATATATATATATATATATATATATATATATATATATATATATATATATATATATATATATATATAACCTCAGTAGAGTTACTACTTCAAGTATTGACCAGCAGGATCATATTTGTTTTACTTCGATTTTTTTTTAAAAGAAAGATAAAAAAATTCATTGCGTTATCGACTGCTTGACAGTAAAACTTTATATAGAAATGTTGAATTCAAGAAAACTCTTCACAACGTAGCCGAGAAATCGTGAAAGTTCATGTAAAATCATTTTCCAAAAAAAATATAGTTATGATAAGATTGGTACAGCAATCAGAAGTAATTGTTGTTGAAGAACTTTTCGTAAAACAGACAAAAACGAATTTCAAATAGAAGGAAAAGATTTTACTTACCTTTTAAGAAAGACATTTTGCTTGTTGCAATTCACGTGTCAGTATTGTTATATGTATATGTATGGATGTATATGTATGTTAATGTCGGGAAACCCTTGATATTTGTCCGCCTTTTTCTCTGTCTTACTCTCTCCCTGATTCTCTCTCAATTAGTTTTCTACGTCAAAGTTTGTCTACACATATAGTCATAAATTCCGGTGGGTATCATGTAAATTTAATGAATGTATATCGATATTGAACTGTGTTCATAGGAAAGCCTCTTTGTATTTGAATATATATATTATATTACGTGCGTATACATATATATATATGCGTGTCTATACGTGTATCCATAAATAGATGGAAAGAGAGAGAAAGAGGGAGCGAGAGGTGAGAAAGATTGATGAAATATCTATATATATATATATATATTTATGTCTATATACAGTTACGTTGCGATGTCACGTGTTAATATGGGAAATCTCAAAAGTTGGTAATAAGTGAGAAAAGAGACAATAAGACGTAATATTACGGTCAGCTGTATATTGAGTTGTAATGGCAGTGGTATGGGGGTCCCTAAAAGAAGCAGGTGTAATATATGTGAGTGTTAATTATAGTTGCCGTCGTAATTACAGTGGTGGTGGTGGTAGTAGTAGTAGTGGGTTGTAGTATCTCTTTGTGTACAGCGTATTGTCATCACAGAGGACTGCGCGTTGTCAGTGAATTTTTTGCCGGGGTGTATTTTCGTGCATGGTGACGGAATTACATGGGCGCTCGTATCGACCAATGAAAAAGTCAATTCGTATCAACGCTGTGCGCAACTGCTTCTATACGATTGGTTTTGAGTCGCCCAGCGAGTAGGGCAGTGCTCTGTGGGGTAAGTAAATAGCGAGGGAGAAAGAGAAAAGGGGTATAATGAGAGAGAGAGAGAGAGAGGGAGGGGGGAGAAAGAGAGAGAGAGAGTGAGAGAGAGAGAGAGAGAGAGAGAGAGGTGGGGGAACAGGTACCGGAAAACAAATTATCGTTTTTTTTTTTAGTTTTTGTTCTCATCACCTTCATCATCATCATCATCATCATCATCATCATCATCATCATCATCATCATCATTGTGACCCTCCGACCATTCTTCCTTATTCTCTCATCTTGTAATTCACCTTCGACACCCACTCAAACATCTTATCATACTTTCTTTCTTTTTTCTCTTTCCTTTCTTTCTTTCATTATTTCTTCTTATTGTTTTCCGTCTCTTCCATATCTTTCTTTGTTTTTTGCAAGTTCCCTTCTCTTTCTTGTTCGTTTTCACTCTGTTTTCTTTTCTTCTCTTTCCTCCTTTCTTTCTTTCTTCCTTTCTTTCTCTTGCTTTTATTCATTTATTTCCATTTTGTTGCTTCCTTTTTTTCTCTCCCTTTTCTTAATGTCCGTCTCCTTACTTTTTTCCTTTCTCATTTCTTTCTTTCTCGTTTCTACCATTCACATTTCTTTAATTCTTTCTCATTTCTTTCTTTCTTTCTTTCTCATTTCTCACTCACTCATTTCTTTCTTTCTTTCAAATTTCTTTTTTTCCTCATTCCTTTCTCTTGTTTTTATTTATTTATTTTCACATTGTTGTTTTCTTTTCTTTCCTTTTCTGTTGTTTTTTCTCATTTCTCTCTTCTTCACTCATTTTTTCTTTCACATTTCTCTCTTTCTCTCTCATTTCTTTCTTTCTTTCTTTCTTTCTTTCTAGTTCCTTTATTCCCTTCTCATTTCTTCCTCTTCCATTTCTTTTTTTATTTATTTCTTCATTTTGCATTCCTTTCTTTCCTTCTCGTTTCTCTCTTTATTTCCTTTCCATTTCCTTCTTCCTCATTTCTTTTTTCTCTCTCTTTTCTATCTCCCCTTTTCGTTTCTTTCTTTCTTTTTTTCATTCTTTCTTTCTTTTTCTCTTTCTAATGTATGATATTTACCTATCGTTCCCTAGGATATGTTTTGCTTTTGTATTATTTTGTCAGAAATATACTAATCTCTCACCTCTCCACTCCCGCTGACCCTCCCCCCATTAGAAACCCTCAAGCAAAACTGTCAACTTGGGTTTCTTCAGTTTCTAAGTTGGTCAGGCTGAGGACCCAAAATGTAAGCATTAAACTCCTTATTATTTTTTTGTTTTTTAAAGCCCTCCGTCTAAAAAATATCTTTTTAGTTGGGGTTCAATTTATGATGTAAATGTATCCTAAATTGGTCCCTCAGTTTGTGCCTGGTAGTATATGCGCATCTTTTTCATTCTACCCTTTTTAATCCAAACACAAGGCAAGAGAAGTAACTTATTCATTGATCATCCCTTTTTTTTCAATCTTTCAATTGATCTTCCCTAACACGGCATGCTGCTAAAAGGAGTTGGTCACGTGACAGTTTCTATTGAGTTAATATATACGTATTTATGTTGGTACAGGCCTCACCAAGGGAGATAGGTGAAAATTCGATCATTTACTCCTTTTTATGCCTAGAAAAAACGTATTTTGTTATTGATTTTATCCTTCCAACCCAATAGATTTTTAATGGGACAGGGATGGGGGTTCAATTTCCGATATGAACTTCTGGTAATTTGATCCCTCAGTTTGTGCCCGGAAGCATTCATGCTTCCTTTTTGAAAATTCAGACTTTTTTTTAGTGAACACCAACCAAACAACCAACCAACCAAAAGCAAGAGAAGAAACTTATTCATTGACCTCCCCTTTTTTAATTGATCTCCCTCAACATGGCACGCCAGCGGAAGATGGTGGTCATGTTACGGTTTCAATTTAATGACTTACTAGACCTGATCATCAATTTACTTATTTCATTTTAATGAATGAAAATTACAAAGTTTTAATTTTACAAAATTTTAGTTTTACAAAATTTCAATTTTAATAAATCTGGAAAAAAATGATAATTCCAGGATAAGTCCATGGGCATCCGCTGCCGCCTATCTAGGGTCAGGGCGACAAAAAGATATATTTGGAATATAACTTAGTGGCAATCCTATTACACGCTTGGCAAGAAGCAGGTATGAAATTCGGGGATGCGTAGGGATACAGCGTATACCCACCACTCAATTTCCAGGATTTTTGTATGTTCTATGTCTACTAATGGAGACATTACCGTATACTTAGTTCCTAGAGCCAAGCTTTACCGTATACCTAATTCCCCAAACCCATTTCCATCACCAGTGGGAAAGTTTAATCAAAGGTGATGGAGGACATAAATGCCTCCGTGTGCCCCCAACCTTCAATGGACCCCCATGGATAAGCTATATATTCTTGCTTGGTTATTCTGCCGTGTCGTTGGGCAGTGGTTTCGAAACTGGGATCGGTGGGCCCCTGAGGGGTCAGACAAATAATGCTCGGTTTTCCGTTGCAATGTTTCCTCTAAACCTGACATAGCGAACCATGTGGTAAAGAAACAACATCATTCATCGCAGAGCTATCGAAAAACATAATTATTGTACAATCATCTGTACCACAGAATTCGGATCATCATCATCATCATCATCATCATCATCATTATTCTTTCAACGTCCGTCGTTGGACATAGACCTTCCCCAGGATTCGCCACACTTCTCCACCATGGACGTCGCCGAGCCAGTATTTTCTGAATTTGTCTAGCTCATCTCTCCATCTAATACTCTGCCGGTCTCGGTTGTGGAAATGATCTCTGGGGATCCATGTCGTGAGTTGTGATGTCCATCGATTGTCTGCCATTCTAGCGACCTGGCCAGTCCATTGCCATTTGAGTTTATTAATGGATTCTGAGATGTCCCTGACATATCTTCTCTGTGCTGTGCTGTCCTGTGGTCTCTCCATGTGAGGTTGAGCATAATTCTTTCATGTGTACGTTGCATGGTTCTCAATTTGCTGGTCTGTCTCTGGTTATGTTCCATGTTTCAGCTCGATAGGACCCGCAAAAAAAATCGAGCGAAAAATCACCTTAGGATAGTAAGCCCTTTAGCAGAGCAAGCTCAAACTTCAAAAACAAGAAGATCCTATTGATTCTAAAAAGAATCAATGTAATCCATTCTAAATAGATATTGTTTTTAGAGGTCAAAATGTCTTTTCATTGCCGTTCATTAATTAGTTTAAAATCTAAATGTTGAATATTTCCTTTATAGAAGGGGTCCTTAAGCTTCCAGAGCTTCGAAATCACTGTCGTAGAGTGTGTTTTTCAAATCTTTATGAATTTATATTCCTCGCTCTCTGCATGTATCTAGCAGTGTATCGGAAAAGATCAACATATATCAGAATGAAGACTAGAGTGAAGGATCTAGAGATAATTAAGCAACAAAATGGGAGATGGGACAGAACCCTTAACAAGAAGAAATGACAACAGAGAGCAAAAAGGCGAAACCGATTATAGTACGTAGGACAGTAACGGCTGCAGGTGAAGACCAGACATTAAATTGAGGGATGCGATAGAAAGGTTTGCCGGTAAGACACGGCAGAGGTCAGCTCAGTCGCGGTCACCATGGAAGGAAAAAGAAACACCTTCATTTGGCAGTTGACTGATAATGGCTGATGATGATGATAATGATGATGATGTGGGAGGGGTGCGAGTGTGGGAGAGAGTGTGGGCCTGTGTTTGAATGAGAGAGAACCGTGCAGGTGTATAGGTATGTCTCGCTAGATATGCGTGTGTATTTGTGCACCTTTTGGAGTTAGTGTTGGCGTGTTGGATTGCCCCTGAAAGCTAGTCTGCGTTTCGAATTGTGAGTACGACCGTGCGGGCGATTTTGTGTGTAGGTGTGGATACATGCCTGTAAACGTATGAGTGTGCGTGTGCGTGTGTGTCTGTACGAGCGCATGTGTGTCCCTCCGAGCAAGAGTGTGTCTCCGTGCGGACGTGTGTTCCTGTAGTCGTAGGAGTGTTTTGTGCGTGTGTGTTCGTGTCTCTCTGTGATAGAGGAAAGATTTCTTTTTTCCAATAGAATTTCCGCATAATAATACCGATCTCTTAAACGTTAACCCACGGCAGTTCCTAACATGGGGATTTTTTGGTGTCCTCTCGTTCCTTTCAATTATTTCTTCTTTCTTAATTAATTCATGCAGAATAGGTTTTGAAGAAAAGAAAACAACGACGGCGGCTACAATAACAATAACAATCCTAAACCATACTGAATATAATAAACATTGAATATAACTAGACTGAATACTAGCCCTAACAGGTGGGTTAAGTGTCTGTTGAAAAGGAAGTTAATAATACATATAGATAGATACACAGACTTGCCATCATAGTCAATAATTATACAACTGTGGCGACAAAATTTGAAGTCATGGGGAAAAAATTCATCGTGGTCAGAATAAATTATATTTCTGACACCATCGGCGTTTTTCATTGAAAAAATGTCTAAAATAGAGTAAAAAAAACAAACTCTAGAAACATCTATATTCTGGAGTAGCTAGACATTATTGATAAACCCGTCAAAATGAAGCCTCAAAGGTCGAAAAGCCTTCCCCCAAAAGAAACTCTTCAGAAGGGGTCTACTGGAGTACTAGTGCTAATTTTCAAATCTATTGGCAAAACAGTATGGCCCGGAGCACTGAAACAATCAGACACATAAACATACAAACATACGCTCATATAAAAAGGATAAAACCCTTTGTCACTTTTGGTGGCTATGGACGTTCAGTTGATAGATAGACATCAGGTAATGTTTAATTAGTCTTTAAAAAGTGATTTTTTTATCACCCTTTCTGTAGACCCTCTCAGTGTGTCAAGTTTAAAGTTTCAAAGAATATATATATATATATATATATATATATATATATATATATATATATATATATATATATGGGCGATGAGATTGAAGGGTTTGCCGGCAAAACATGGCAAAGGTTAGCGTAATCACGATCGTCATGGAAGTAGATAAAACACCTATGATAAAATGGGAATTTGAAAAACCAACACCAACATTCGAAGACAATACCCCAGATGTTTATCATGCTTAGAAGAAAAACCACACATAATACAATTCAGAAAAGAGACATTGCTGTTAGATAAAAACGAATTGCTAAAACATTGTGGACACAAGAAAATTCCTACTTAAGAACTATAACAAAACAATGAGAATTCTAACAACTAGATTAATATGAAAAAAATACTAATTAGAAAAAATAGAAAAATTAAAACAATAACACTTTAAAATACCTAACCAATATTTTAGCAAGTTTAATTATGCACGATTTTATAGAAAGATTTTTTTTTTCAAATTTGAATGCAAAAAACAACCACAATACATTGAAAACAGGATTTCAAATCCAAACATAAAAGGCAAAATATATATAAAGATATTTCATGAAATCCACATACAATAAAAGGGAAATTAGCCCGAGATACAGAGAGAAAATGGAACTAAAATATAGTGAAAGTAACTAATTACGTAGTGAAAGTAATTCTCAGCATACAAAACTCACATAAAATTCGAAGAATTGTGAAACAGGTCTCTCGTGGATATCCATCAGTGAAAAGATTATACTAGTTTTTTTCAGAAATATCGAGCAATTTTTCCATCAAAAAACATATTACCTACATTATATATATATATATATATATATATATATATATATATATATATATTATATATATATATATATATATATATATATATATATGTATATACTTGCTGGTGTACCTGGTGTTGTCCTAGGAAAAAACTTCAAATATTAAACCACACGAAAGCGTATTGCATCTTATAGATTTTTGATAAAACTAATCTGGTCCTGCACGCATAATAAAAAGATCCATCACTGGCTTGCCCCCCTCCCCCAAGAAAACTCCTAATGCAATAACGCAGGAGAACACATCATATTTTGTGGAGATTTCATCAAATTGGATAAGGGGGTATGCAGCCCTACCTTTCGGGTCTAAATACAGAACTGTTTGAAGAATTACTGGTCTCCCTCATATTTGAAAATACCTTTCATCCCTTATATTTGAAAATGCTACAATTGCCCTGTCCCTAAATTAACCGTTTTTAATCATCAGAGATCACTACCACCTACCATGAGGGTCAACTTATCTATACACATGAATTTGCATCCCGTAGAGTGCATCCATCCCTGATTGGATTTTAAAATGTCAAATTTGACCTGATCCAAAAATCTGACCTTAAATTAGCCTTTCACAGGTCATAGGTCATTGCCACTTTACTTTACATTAATCCCGGAGTCAAGTCATCCTTGACCATAAATTTGCTGCTATTTCCCTTACATTTCGAAATGCCCAAAATTGACTCTAAAATTACCGTTAGAGGTCACCTGAGGTCGTCCCCACCCATCTTATGTTCATCATGTGGTCTCGTTGACGCTGTACGCAAATTTGCAGCCCACAATACTGCTGTCTCAGGTTTGGAATATGCCAAAAGTGATCTTACGAATTGAATTTTGGAGATCCCAAACGGTCAGTACTACGTATCTTTTGTTCATTCTGGTGCCAAGTTACCCCTCTAAACAAATTTGTATTGTTTTGCAGTCTAGAAAGCATTAAGTTGGAAACAAAGAAACAAACTAACATTTGATTAAAAAAGAAAAAAAACTCTGAAAATGGACTTTCACTTGCCACATATTTCGATTGTATCCAAGGATTATCTATTTGTATGAACATTCTGACCTGTAATCCAGCAAAATACAAAATTCCCTTTCTCTCCCTCCCCCTCTCTCTCTCCCTCCCCCTCTCTCTCCCTCCCCTCTCTCTCCCTCCCCTCTCTCTCTCCCTCTCTCTCTCCCTCTCTCTCTCTCACACACACACACACACATACACACACACACACACACACACGCCATTTTTCTTTACTGACGCTTGCAGCGTCATAAATAACGTCACCACGTAAGCAAACAATAGTGTCCTCTCTAGGATGAATTTACGTTTCTTGGGGTTATTTTTAAAGACTATCTTGCTAAAAACCTGGTCCGAGGTCTCAGTAATACAAATATAAAGATTTAAAGGGGTTATGTTGAGTGGTTTTTGCGGTGGGCTGCCACATATTGACGGATAGATGGACGGACCTCTGGTGAATTATAATAAAATGAGATGAATAGAATGATTTTTTTAGAATTTCTCTGTTTGTAACAATAGTTTGATGCTAAAGATGGCTTCTACTCACCGTTTGAAATAACTGATTCTTTTACTGAAATGAGTTATCTTTCTCCAAAAAAAACAAACCCTTATCTGCAGGGGCAACTTCAGCATTTTGAGCTGGGGATCAAAATATTGGAATTTGAGCACGGTCAAAATGGAAAGATATCATTTCACAAATAAATGCATGAAAAAGACGTATTTCAAATATAAAAAAAATAAGCAAAACGAGAAAAAGTGTGAAATGAAGAAAATTAATCCAAAAATTACCACTGAACCAATTGATAAAAAAATACATAGATTAAGACGGAAGACATCTTTAAAATTTTATTTTTAAGGTTAATCTATAATTACGTGGGCTAATTCGGATTATTCTAAATAGAAATTCTTCATCTAGATATTCATATTCTATTATTATTTATCAAATGATGTGCCTCCATGGACGTTTCTATGTACAATTTATATCAGAAATACGTATTCAAAATTAAAATACACATCAATTCAGTTGATAGATATTTATGAAACTCAATAAAAAGAACATTTTTCAAATGATTTGTACTTTTCCGTTGAATCTATTCCCGCTCATAGAAATTCAATCATATTTGTGATTTTTGTTCGCAGGAATTAATCCGGGAAAAGGCAAGAGTTAGAGACATCATAGAATCCATAAAAAATCTCAAATGGCGGTGGGCTAGCCATGTTGCAAGAATGGCAGACAATCGATGGACATCACGACTCACAACATGGATTCCCCGAGACCACATGCGCAACCCAGGCCGGCAAAATGTTAGATGTAGAGACGAGCTAGACAAGTTCAGGAAGTACTGGCTCCGTGACGCCCATGATAGAGAAGTGTGGCAAATCCTGGGGAAGGTCTATGTCCAACGACGGACGCTAAAAGACTGATGATGATGATGAAACAAATCTCCTCTGAGAAAAATTGAATCTTTTCAATCTTCCTTTATCTTTATAATAATGGTGTGATAATGATTTTACAATAGATGTCAATTGAATCACAGCAAGATTCATTAAGCCTTATTAGTCTTATCTTTATGATAATTAGATATTTCTGAGATATAAAACACACTCTCCTTCATTGTACATTTCCATATTGTCAAATTAATAATTACAAAATGAGTTTTGGAGGAAAGAAAACCTGAACCATTATTCATTAGCTGTAACCAGAATAGTTCAATGGCTGTGTTCCGAATACAATAAACCTTGATTATATAACGCAATATTTGCCGAACAGTTTGTTTTCTCTGTAAACAATGGGTCATTTTCACTTGAAGTTATGGACAAAGTAACATAGAAACAAGCACAAAAGTCATTTATAACTTCAAGTGGGAGTGTTAACCGTGCGAATGGAACTTTCCGTCTTTCGCAGCTGATCCGTAGAACAGTAATGACTGAAATGTCAGTCATCTCTTGCTGACGGTTGAATGTATGCTGAATGAATTTTGAAAAAATTGAATCAAATTTAGAAAGTGAGTTCATAAGTTTTTTCATGACTTTGCCAGAAAGAAATACACCTAAATATTCGTCCAAAGAAACGAAAAACAAATTTTCATTAATTATTACGTACTGTTCAAAAGTAAAGTTCGTTTACTTTTATTAT
>OY735231.1:40027905-40042905 GCA_963457665.1 Thysanoteuthis rhombus | reverse complement strand
AAGAATTCAAATATATTTCAGCATCATTATGGGTGACTTCAACGCCCAAGTAGGATAAGGCCATGAAAAATGCGTCGGCAAGTACGGATACAAAATACTAAACGAGAGAGATGAAGATATTGTTAATTTTGCAGCAGCAGACAGGTTTCAAATCATGATCAACCGCTTCAAAAGAGAAGTCAATAAAAAGGAGGTGTCCCAATCATGAAGTCAAAAAAGTAATTCAATCAGACAAGAGCGACACCATCAAAGATATCCAAGTCCTAAATCAAATCAATGTAGGAAGTGACCACAGAATGATAAGATACACAATTCTAATTAATACCAAGATAGACCAAAAAAAATGTTCCAAACCGAACTGAAACCACTTGGCGTAAGAAATAAGCTCAACCGATCATTCAAGCTAGAACTGGAAAACAGGCATGAACTCCGAAATGAACTAGAAGGGAACATCGACGAGCTCAGCAACAATATAACACCCTCCTCAATTGAAGGCGTATGTTCAAGCCAAAGGCCACAAAAACCATAAGTAAATTCTCAGAAGAAATCAAGAATCTTATGGGAAAATGCAGAAACCTCAAGCCAGCCACAACAACAAAGAAAAGATCGAAAGAACAGGGCAGAACAAAATTATCCAAAAGAATATAAAAAATACACGACTGCAGTCATTAAAAGCATTCTCGAAAAAAGTGGGGGCTTCAAAAGTATTGAAAATCACTCGGTACAGGAAGGGAGCAAATAATTAGTGTGCTCTAAGTTGATGACAACAGACAGGGGCCAAATTGTCGAATGTGCCCTGGAATTCTCCAAAAAAACCTATTCCATCAAATTAAGGACACAGAAAGAATGAACAGGAAACGATGGAAATCAATTCGAGGATTTCTTAGAACTTACTCCGCGGGAAGTGAAGTAAGCTATAAAACAAACAAACAAAGGAAAGGCCCCTGGGCCCGATAACATGACCATACGCCTACTCCAAAAAGCTGAAAAAGTCATCACCTGGAAACTAGCCATCCTATTCAACCAATGCCTCGAACAAAGTAAAGTCTCGGGACATAAGAACATTGCAACCATAATGCTGTTATACAATCAAATCACCAAAACTCTAGATGAAAATTATCTGCGGGAACAAGCTGGCTTCAGAAAAAGCTACTCAGCCATTAACCATCTCCATTCAGCGAACCAACTAAGAAAAACTAGCAGAGTATAGAATACCACTCGCTATAGCATTTCTTGACTTTAAAAAGGCTTCCGACTCAGTGGAAACCCTGCAAAGTTATTGATGCAATAGTACAACAAGGTGTAGACCTCATATATTTAAGAGTTTTGCAACATATCTGCTGAAAACTTCATCAGGCTGCATAAGACTTTGGGCCCTTGAATAGAAAGAGGAGTGAAACAAGGTGATACCAGCTAACCCAAACTTTTCATAACCTGCCCTGGGATGATTTCCCGAAACCTAGACTGGGAACATGAAGGAATCAAAATAGACAGCAAATACCTAAGTGGCCTCAGATTTGCTAACAACGTCGTCTTCTTTGCTAAGAATCTTCATGATGTTTGAATGATGCTAAACAAACAATTGGCCTTCACATGAACTTCAGTAAAACGAATGTCATGTACAACAGAGATGTTGAAAACAAAGACACAACCATCAAAATTTAAAACACACAGCTGAAGAAAGTAGACCACTACATCCACGTAAGACAACGAATCTCCATGAAATCCTCAAAAGAAGAAATCAACTGGAAAATCACACAAAGTTGGTAAACTTTCGGTAAAGCAAGCTCAACTTTCAAGAATAAGAAAATCCCACTAGTCCTAAAAAGTAGGGTATACAACCAATGCATCCTCTCAATAGTCACCTATAGAGCAGTAATTTGGAACCTAACCAAAAGACTGACCCTAAAACTGAGAACCATGAGGGAAAAACCTGCTCATGAGAGAACCCTGCTCAGCGTCACATGGAGATATCACAAAACAGCATAGTATATTAGAAAATAGATAGGAGTCTGAGATATCATGAAAATCATTTAAAAACTCAAACAGCTATGAGAATCTCAAGCAACAGCTGAACTTCACGACTCACAGAGATCATATGTGAAATTGTGGCCGACAGAAAGGAAGATGTCGTGACGAACTAGACAAATTCAGAAAGTACTGGCTCCACGACACCCATAACAGAGAGGTTTGGCGAATCTTGGGAAAGGTCTATTTCTGACGACGAATACTAAACAGCTGCTGCTCCTGCTGCTGCTTATGATGATGATGATGATGATGATGATGATGATGAATGATGAAATTAGTTTTCATATCCAAGTTTGTAGAACGGCGGCATCTTTCATATTTTGCACACATAACCACGTACGATACAAACAATGTTCATACTGCTTGTAAAGTCTCTTTATATTACATTGGGTGGGGTTCATAGTTGAGGCTTGGTTTCTATTGTTATCAAGTAATAAACTGATCTTAAGGTAAGATGTCCCTGGCCATAGAGAGAGGTATCGGTCTCCTATTGGCAGTTTAGCGATAAACTAATCCCCCCAATCTGTTATCAAAAAAAATCTTACAAAGATAAATTATGTAATTAGGATTCGATGAAAAATGATTAATTTAATAATTATTTGACTGGATTTCGAGAGAAAAAAATTATTACCAGTAAAATCAGTTCAATGGTCAAGTGAGTACTGAGATACTTTTTCTTTACCCATGAGTGATAAAAACCCAATTCAATTAACGAGCTTCTATGAGATAACTAAATATGGATACCCAGAAGAGAAAAAAACTTGGTATTATCCAAAATGTACATTTTAAGCATTAGAATATTCTAGTACTTTATAATACACAGATGTGATACGCTCAACTCTTGCTCAACTACCAAAGGACTGTAAAACTGTTGTGTGTCTCGGTGAACGGTTGCTAGAGCATTTCTAAACGGGGGATTTTAGTCCAGAAGGTAAGCCGAAAAGCTCTCTTGAATCCCCAAAATGTTAAGAATCAGCGTCACTTTTCCCAGTATTACAAAGACAAAATATAGTTTCCCATAGCGATCTTTTGTTCCGAAAGCAAGTTTGTGTTGATCAGCTATGCTCCTAGAATGTGCCTTAGATCTGATGAAAAATATCACCCTGTTTGTTTGTATTCGACTATTCAACTTGGTGGGGGCGCATTTTGATATAAAGCACATTCTCAGGTGAAGTTTTTATTGTCAAATCATCATCATCATCATCATCATCATCATCATCATCATCATCATCAATGACAACAACAACAACAATATCAACGACATCATTTTAACGTCCATATCTTCTGAGCTTGTCCGAATCGTCACGCCATCTCATATTTTACCGGCTACAATTTTGTATATTATCTCTGGGGATCCACGTTGCGAGACTTGATGTCCATTGTTCGTCTGACATTCCTGCAACATAGCCTGTCCATTGCAATATGAGATTATTAATGGGTTTTATGACATCTCAAATCCCTGATTTTCTCTTTAGTATACTGTGATGTCGAGTGGTCTCTCCATGAGATGGTGAATATGATTCTTTCTTGAGCTCGTTACCTGGTTCGTAGTTTGAGAATCAGTCTTTTGGTTAGGTTCCGTGTTCTTGCTCCATAGGTGACTATCGGAAGGACGCATTGGTTGTAATTCCCCTTTTCAAAACTAGTGGGATCTTAAAGATGTTAAATGCTACAACGTATTAGGTTGATACATATGAAATGCCGTTTTTTAGTAGTAAGATGAAAGAACAGAAAACGATAAATATTTTATCAGAATATGATACACCTGAAACAATGGCTCTTCAATGATAACATATCATATCTATAGAATTCTTTGAGTTTCGTGACTCACAAATTCAGTAAAAGCACGAATTATGGTTTCCCTATTAGCTAACATTTTACTCGGATGAATATAGAGGATGCTGCATGACTTCATATCCAAGCAAGCTAAGCTCAGATTCAATCAACTGAAAGATGTGGGTCCGGTGCTAACTACTAATACCATTGTTGTTGAGGGCTCAAAAACCCTCAATAATGATGGATTTTATCTTGATTTACACCGAATGCATGAAAAAATACATTTTCCTTCGCAAATATTTCATTCTTAGCATTATTCTATATCGGGGTTTATTAACCCTTTTCCACGTTTTACCGGCTTTCCATCATTTTTAAGTCTACCAACACCACCACCACCACCACCACCTAGTCAAACTTTCGCTCCACCCCTGGATGCAATATTGCCCCACTTCCTGATAATGACTGCTCGTGCTTTCAACCACAAAAAAGTCACATCAATTATCTTGACAATATATATTCCAAAAAGAATATTGAACAAACGTAGCCACCAATGGTGGCGAAGTGTTCTATCGCGTTCTATAATTGTTGTTTGTGTGATCCAGATCTCCGGGCCATACTGTTATATCTATGGACTTGAAAATTGGCATCAGTACTCCATGAGACCCTTTCTAGAAAAAAAAAAAAAGAAAAAAAAGGTTTATTTGATTTTTAGATAAAAATTTTTTTCGGACTTTTGGGGGACTTATTTTGATGAGTTCATTAATAATTACATTCTCCAGAATCTACATGTTATTAATAAATCCAGAATCTGGAATCTGGTATGTCGATGTTTTTAGAAGTTTTTTTTTACTCTATTTTAGATGTTCTCCGGTGGAAAACGCCAGCGATGTCATGAATAGAATATATTCTTACCAAATTTATTTTTCTATGAATTTTTTACGTGACTTTAAATTTTGACGCTACGGTCGTTCAATTATTGACTGCGATGGCGAGTTGCACTCTATTTTTTGAATGTCTCATTTTGGCTCTGCCAAGTTAATTTCATAATGCAAGACTTTTTTTTTTTTAATCCATTTGTATGTGGTTATCAACGGGTGCGATATTACCCTGAGGGTGATATTGCACCCGTTGAGAATAACTTTTTCACATGATGCAAAAAAAAAGATCGATACTCCGCGTGTAATAACCTAATACCAGCATATTCAGTATTGTGGATTGTTTCCAGCTCCTCATAGACTCCCTTCCAAAAAAAAAAAGGGGGGTGTCCTCCCGGAGGTCAACTCTCTTTGTCACTCTGTCACATCCATAAGAACCTGGCTGACAAAAAAAGCGTCCTTGAAATCATGTTCTGGCGTGACCAATTACCGGATACAAACCTAATTGAGAACAAGCTCGGTTGATGCAGGGTCAAACTCCATTCTTACTCCTATTCTGACTGGAAATGATTACTGCAACTGTTAATTGTTTTTAATAGTATTATAATATATATATATATATATATATATATATATATATATATATATATATATATATGTATATATATATATATATATATATATATATATATATATATATATATTCAGTATATCTTTTTAGAATGAAATGAGCCCTTGCTTATCAGTGAGATAAATTTTCGTTGAAATGTAAGACTTACTTTCTAGTTTGGCTCAGTCGGTAAGAGAGTCACCACCATTCATTGATTTTGAATCACAGTAGGGAAACATTTAAAGGTGCATTTGTTTATTAGAATGTTCCTAGCATAAATTTTGGTTGATATGTCGATTCGGCAATTCAGTACAGTCGTTAAGAGATACAATTACATATCAGTTGGTGGCAATTTTAAATCACGGTTGGGAAAAGTTAATTTTTACTCTCCTAAATCTGGTGAGGATTGATCTTGCAGCGGTATCAAAACAAAGTCGACTCAAGGTCTGAACTGGAGTTTGACAAAAGTTATCTAACAAAGATAGTTTGTGAATTGTTGTCTTGAAACAATAGAATTCTCTGCCGGACAATTTTTCTTATTTAATCGAATGTTGCTAAAGGTGGCCATATCAAACATCAATACATTGTTTCTTGAGCCTATCCTTTATGTGCATATATGAAATTACCAACAGTGTACCAGTCAAAATGACAGGTTCATTCCATTATCATCATCATCAGCCTTTTATCATCCGTTGTTGGACCTTCCCCAGGATCCGCCACACTTCTCTATCATGGGCGTTGCAGAGCCAGTACCTTCTGAATTAGTGTAGCTCGTCTCTCCATCTAATATTCTGCCGGCCCCGGCTCCGCATGTGATCTCGGGGGATCCATGTCGTGAGTCGTGTTGTCCATCAGTTGTCCGCCATTCTTGCAACATGGCCAGCTTACTGCAATTTGAGATTTTTATGAATTCTATGATGTCCCTGACCCCTTTCTTTTCCGAGTGTACTGTACTGTCTTATAGTCTCTCCATGTGAGGCCCAGCATAAATCTTTCATGTACACGTTGCATGGTTCTCAATTTGCAGATCTGTCTCTTGGTTAGGTTCCATGTTTCAGCTCCATAAATGACTTTTGGGAGGATGCATTGGTTATACACTGTTCTTTTTAGGATTAATTAAATCTTCTTACTTTTGAAGGTTGAACTTGCTCAGCCAAAGGCTTGCCATCCTAGTGTGATTCTTCGCTTGATTTCTCCTTCTTTCGGGGGTCTCACGGAGATCCGTTGTCCTCGGTATATGTAGTGTAGTTAGGATTTAACAAAATGCTGATATTGACAAAGGAGATAATCCATGGGACGCTATGGCTGCTACTACTTACTAGTCAAATCTTTAAACTGGACATTTCAATGGCTAAAAGTGGCTAGAATTTAAAGAAATTGTTATCGATGAAACCTCTGAAAATTGCTAGGTTTTCAAGAAATTTTACTGAAGAAACTGTATTTTATCAAATTTAACTGGGAAGGATATGGTTTACGGTTAGTTATTTAGGGTTGATGTTAAGAAGGGTTAATCATTTCCTTTGCATGATATGACAAAACGTACTCACATACTAACCCTAATTCCAAGCCGAGCCGTTAAGGTGGGTTTTCAGCTAGAATTATGTTTTTTAAAATGTTACTCATTTCATTTCTTTGAATTGGATAAAAATATTAGTTGTTTTATTAAAATCATCTAAATCACAATTACATGCAACCCAAAACATCGAGATTACATGAAAAACATCTAAATAGGCCACATGAAATGTGATTCATATTTTGCTATGTCAGTCAGTGATGTCAATCGATATTAGAGATGCTAGCGCATAAAAAAAACTGTTCCAGTCGAAGTACCAGAATATATTTCAGTCAATGACTAGGAGAATAATCCATCAATGTTATCATTGAAGCGTAAATCAAATTTGTTGGTTTGTTTATCTGTTCAGTCGCAGTTAAAGGATAGAATGATTTTGTTATTCATGATGCATTCTTCTAAAATCTTAAAGAAAGAGGAAGAAGAAATACGAACAACACAGCTGCCTTCCGATATAGCCGGCCCGGTACCTCATTGTCATCTTGGAATCTACAACCCATCCCCAACCCCCAACACATAGTGATCAGCGGACAATTCCCAGAGGAATTGGAAATAAGATCTAAATAAAAAGCTTAAATCAATTTCTCTCGACAACTTAACCCAGATTCACTGATATTTTCTCTTCTTCAATTATATTTTTATTTCAACTTCTTTTGTTCTAATTTGAATTGAAAGAAAATGCAATCCACATCGTGTTTGGCAAAACTGCTCTAGCTTGAGCTTCACACAAGAAGAGGACTTATACATCTATGGTCTGACATGTTATTATCTGAATTACCCGAATCATCGGCGTCATCAGGGGTGGGGGGAAACATGGCATTTCACTCGCCCCTGTACCAGGTCTTCTCACCGAAGACGATGGGTTCAAAAATTGGATCCTATTCGTCAATAAAGGATAATGCCGCATCAAAATTTTTTTGTGTAACCCTAACTTAACGTTTCTCATGAGGAAATTATTTGCTCCATCAAGTCACTCTAGAGCCAGCTCTCTGTCATTGGTCAAGTGCATCATCTGACATCTAGAAAATACAGTGGGTCATACTTGCTAACTCTACAAATGACAGGTAAAATATAACAGGTTTTCTACTAAGATTCTTTCCAAATGTACCACTTTGTCCTTCCCTCATCTGGGAATATATGCTCCCTACCCCGAAATATACACCCTCCGGAAAAGTGAGAACAGACGCCCATGCCTGTGTCTTGTAGAAGAACTTCGGCAATCCAACGCTTTTCAGTTGTTCACATGCGTCTGGCATACACTTCTTCAGTTTATTTAAAGAATGTTCGTTTTTATTCTAAGAGTTATTCAAACTAATTCTTTGCACCCTAAAACTCTAAACACACAGCAAAATTACGGAAAAAAAAGATAAGGGTAACATATGAAATACAATAAGCGAAATCTTAAAATGAAATACTCGTGAATCGAGATGACGAGAAATTGGTAACAACGCAATCTTGTATTCCTCTCTTGAAAAGAATGATTAAACAATTGCGTCATTAGAATGATTTTAACAAGTAACGATTTTGTAATTCAGTTCGAAAATGGCGTTGTGCAGCAAGGCCAGAATATTACTGATAAAAATCAAATAAAGTCGCACGTTCGCTGAAAAAAAACAAAAAACAAACATAAATTCATTATCACCATGGTATTAAGGAGGTCATTAGAACCTTTTCTGTTGCTCTAATTCCAAGCAGGGCTGTCAAACGAATCCATATGGTTTATAGCTGTTACATCATCAGAATGTTTTTCAATAGCACAACCACTCTTTGCTAGAGAGAAGAATTGTATTTATGACATCCCATACAAAGATGGAAAAGGGTGTAAAGGGGAGAAATCTCCTTCAAATACTCGTGGAACATAAGAAAGCCATACCTAAAAGGGACGTAGAAAAATCTGATATGGCAGACCATATCTTGAGGGTTGCTCACAGTAACTTTTATAGGATGAGGCCAAAATAATAGATTGGGAACACTGCTGGAGAATATGAAAATTGGAGGAAGCGCCATACGTTATCTTCTTGGTCACAAGTGTAAGTCAGACTATATTTGGTTCATTCTACTCAGAAATTGAGGAGTATTCCCGTGTATAAATATGGAATCACTCGTCTTACATGGGTTTCTAGGAATGAGCCGACTCGGTTTGAATATTAGTCCTCATTTCTTTATTGTACACCAGCTTTTTGTGTTAAACCTCCCTCTCTTTCCTTATAGATTGGACACCAAAGGAAGTTTGTAGAATGAAGCCGAACCGTTCCAGTAACAATAAAAATCACAAAAAGAACCTGTTCAACAGTTCAAACAACTGTTTGAAGGATAATGACTCTTTTTACAATTATAAACAATTTTTGTTTTGATCTAAACAGCGATTCACTTTCCATTTCGAATCTGGAATTTCATGTAGTGCAATCGAACATTTGAACCTAGTTCGGCGGTCTGAGGTTTCCAGACGTTCCTATCTCTAATTTGGGCCCTGTTTTCTGATTAAGTTTTTTCAGAGTCGTTATTAACTTCATCCAATCCCAGAGGCGAGTGCAATAATATTTATAAACTGTAATGGTATGTTAATTCTCCCATTCTGTGACATGTTTAATACATAGCCAATAATAAAAACCGCTTTATGTGCGTCAAATAGATGAAAAACAAAATCGAAGACAGAAATAAGAAGTTCATAAAGGCCAAATTAAACTGTATCAGTAGAGACGGTCTATTTCAATCGACAAGCACAAGTATCTTCATACGTTTCCTTTTTTTTATTACGAATTTTATTTGGAATCCGAAAACTAATTTGCTCATGTGTCAACGGTACCAAATTCAACCTCCTTGATTCAGTGTTTTTTCCTTCGTCGTTTACCGGGCCAATATAAACACAATTGTCTGAAAAGGAGCCAGACGCAACGAACAGAAAAACAGGTCTGATTAGTCGCTCAATAGAAATCATTACGCAACCAACATCTTTTGGTAGCATGCTATGTTGCCGAAAATCAATCAAAAATCTGGAAAAGGGATGATCAATTAATGAGTTATTTTTCTCGCTTTTTGTTGGGCAGTGATCACTAAAAAAGTTGGAAATTTAGATAAGAAAGTAAATACAAACTAAATGACCAGTTTAGCATAAATATTAAAAAACTGAACCTCCTCAGACAGCTTTAGTGACAGTATTGCTTGACGGTTTCCAACAGTTCGATTCAAGAAACATTTCCTGCAATGCTTTCTTTCTTTCTGGCTGTTATTTCAATCATTTTGAAGCATAATCTCAATCTTCATCTTAAAGTACTACTTTCTTCTTTTTTTTACTTTTCCCTTCTCATTCTTTCTTCTTTTTTTCGTTATTTTTCTTTTTCTTTCTTTCATATAGTTTTTTTTGGGGGGGGTTCATGCTTTCCAATCGTCTTTCTTTCTTTGATTTTGTTTCTTCACTTTACTTCGTTTTTCGTATTTTTCATTCTTTCTTTCCAAATTTTCTTCCTTATACTCTTTCAAGTTCTTATATTTTCTTCCTTATTTTCATTCTCATTTTTTTAGAACCAAAACATAGGTCTCTTCAGTTTTTAAGTTTGGCTGGCTGGCTGAGTATGTTTACATTGCACGTTCATACCGCTACTAGGAGGCTGAAAATTTCAACATTTATTCTGATTTTAAACATTTACTCCACCTAGATAGGTTTTTAGTGTGTGTGGGGGGGGGGTCAATTTGCAGTATAAGTGTAATTGATCCCTTAGTTTATTCATTGATCACCCCTTTTTTCCATGTATTCAATTGATCATCCCCAACAAAATATGCTTCCGAAAGATATTGGTCACCTGACGGTTTCTATCGAGTGGCTAACCAGCCTGTTCTTGTTCTAATTCTTTCTTACTTAACTATTTTCTCTTTCCTTCTTCCATAGCGATTTTTTTTCTTTCATTCTTAACAATTTTCTTTCTTTTTTTTTCTTTTTACTCTTTTCCCATTTCCTTTCACATCGTTTTTTTTTTCTTTCATTTTTACTTCTTCCTTCATTTCTTTTGAATTTCTCTTTCTTCTCTTCTTTGTTTTCTTACTGTACTATTATTTCTCTTTCCTTCTCGATGTCGTTTTACTTAATTTTTCTCTTCGTTTAAAATTTCTCTTTCTCTTATATCTTTCATTTCTTTCTCTTATCTTTTTCTTTTTCATTTTTTCTTTTCTTTCTTGCTTTCTTTCTTTTTTTAAATTTCTTTATATCTTTCTTTCTCTCTTCTTCCCTTCTTTTTTCTTTTTCTTCCTTTTTTCCCACCTTTATTTTGTTTCTCTCCCAATCATCCTCTCTTTCTATCTTTATTCCTACCCATCTTTTTTCTCGTATCTTTCTTTCTTCCCTCTTTCCTTCATTTCTTTTTGTACCCCTTCCTTCTTATCTTTCCTTCTTCTTCCCATTTTTCTTCCTTTCTTTTAGTCCCCTCTCCTATTGTTCTATTTTTTATTGCTGTACCTCTCTCTCCCCGCCCCTCTCTCTCTCTATATATATATATATATTTATATATATATATATATATATATATATATATATATACACAAATGTGTGTGTGTGTGTGTGTGTGTGTGTGTCATAGCTGTCATTCTTTCCGTAGTCAATCTTTCTTTGCTTTCAATATTATTTTCATGAAACGACTGTTATCGAAAACCTCTTTATGCTTTTATTGGTACGTTAATCCCTCTTGGAGATTTGCAGTTTACACTGGAGCGGGCACTGAGCTATTTGGATCGTTTCCAAATCTCCCAGTCTGCATTCTTTATTATCGCAAAAACCAATGAGACGCAAGAAAGACCCAGTATCCGCTAAATTAAGTATAACATGTATTTATTTAAAGAAATGGATATGTAATCCGACAGAATAGTTACGAACGTATTAGTTTTGTTTTTTTTTTTATTTGAAACGACATCCTGTTCTTACACAGTGAATATGCCAGTTAGTAAATACAACGTAAGTAGGATGAAAAATTTGAAAATTGCTTCAGGAATCGAACCTGCGCTCAAAGATGGGCCGTCACTATGTGCTTTTATCATCTGAGCTAAATAACCAGTGGATTTAACGGAGGCCCGAATAACTGGTTCAAACCTACCCCTCGTCTTTTTCATCCACTATGCGTATCAGCAATCATAACATTTTAAAGAAATGGATATATAATCTGTCAGAAAGGTTATGTATGCGTTATTTTCCATTCGAAACTCTAGCCCATTTATTTAATTGTTTATTCTATTTATGCTGTCCAGACGAACTCGCATATTAATCGTGTAAAAACGGGGTACCAGTTCAAATAGACTTTTTCACTTCAAATAGAGTTTGATCCCCCCTTCTTTATAACTATATATATATATATATATGTGTGTGTGTGTGTGTGTATGTGTATATATATATATATATATATATATATATATATATATATATATATATATATATGTGTGTGTGTGTGTGTGTGTGTATATATATATATATATATATGTATATATATGGGGGGGGACAACTCGATGCAATGTTTAGCAAGCTGGTTCGATCCTCATCATGTATCCCACTGTTATAGTTTTATGCTAAATGCAGACACATGTATATTTGGGTATGTGTGTGTGTATGAATGTACTTGTGTGCATGTGCTTGTGTGTGTGTGTGAATTTACTTGTGCATGTATTTGTGTGTGTGTGAATGTGCTTGTGTGCGTGTGCTTGTGAGTGCTTGTGTGTGTGTATGTGAGTGTGAATGTACCTGTGTGCATGTGCTTGTGTGAATGTGTTTGTGTGTGTGTACTTGTGAGTACTTGTGTGTGTGTGTATGTGTGTGTATTTATATGAGAAACCATCATGCATAACGGTTACAGGCCGCTCCAATGGAGCAAGAAGGCTGAAAAATTATAATAACCACTAATTATGGGTAGAAAAAAAACAACGTTTTTTGTGTTTTTTTCTTCAAATTCACCCCATAATAGATTTTTAGGGGTGAATTCGGCTTGCAATGTAAGTTTACGCCTAATTGGTTTGTGTCCGCTTATTCTGAAAATTCAGTCTTTTTAGTAATTACTGCTCAAGAAAATGCAGAAGAAGTAACTTATTCATTGATCACCCCTTCTCCTAATGTTTTAATTGATCACCCCAAATTTGCATGCTGCCAAATGACGTTTGCCACGTGACAGTTTCTACTGAGTGACTAACCAGACATTTCTGTATATTGATGAGTAAAGGGAGGAAATTGGCGAGGGACGAATGGGTTTCTGACTGATTGAGTGATTAAAGCATCCTTGTGCAGAGACGACAACAGGAATAACGCCTCTGGGAAATATATGCAACAAATACAATGAAATGAAAAAAACGATAAGAACGAGAAAGAAATAAAGACAAAGAAATATAACATGAAATAAAGAAAGACAGATAGAAAGGAAGGAAATAGCAAAAAGAAGTAAGAAAGGAAGAAAAGGAAAAGAAGAAAGGATGAGATAATAGCAAAAAAGAAGAGAGAGAAAGAATAAGGCTACGGAATGAAGATAGAAAAACAAAAAAACGAAAGAAAAGAAAAGGAAAGAAAGAACATCTATGCAGAATGAAAAGAAGAAATAAGAAAGAATTTTCTTTTAAGTCAAAATGATATTAAAAAAAAGGATATAAAAGAAAAAAGACGATTAGTAAAAAAAGAAGAAAGAAAGAAAATGACAAAAAAGATAAGAAAGAAAGAACTAAATGAAGGAATTTAATAAAAAATTGAGAAACAAAGCAAGAGGATATAAAAAGAAAGAAAAATACCAAAAAGATAAGAAAGATAAAGGAATTAACAATATGAAGGAAAGGAAGAAAAATAGCAAATAAAAAAATGAAGAGAAAAGAAAAGTTGTATAAAAGGGAAGGAAAGAAAATTGCAACTGAATAAAAAGAATGAAAGAAATGAAGAAAGAAAGTGAAATGTTATTAAAAAAAAAAAGTAAGGAAGGAAAATACCACATGACCAACTAAAAGAGAGAATGAATGAAAACTGACAGGCCATGGAAAACACAGGTTGAAAGTTTTAGAATATTTTGATCGGGATATCCATTGAAGGGCATTGTGGAACTAATTGTAGTAATGCACCAACTAAAACTAAATATCAGATGTGACCGATGCCTTGTAGGTAGAAGTAGAAAGATAGTTGTACATGAAGGATTTAAGCTAAAATGGTTGAGTATTTGTGTCAGGGGAAGGTGAAATTCCCTCTGGAACTCAGTGGTTTAGTCAATATCTTTTACTTAACCCATTGACACCAGATGGCTGAAATTTCAGGCATTGTAGTTCTATATTTCAACTGCGAATGGATATTTCCATCAGTCACACAATGGGCTCTACAACTTGAAGTTACGGATGACCTTCTTTTTTTTTTCTTTTTTTGCTTGTTTCTATATTTCTCTGTCCGTATTTCTAAGTGGAAAAGTCCAATTTTGCGTCACCTAGGATAATGAAATTTATTTAGAGCGCTGTAATTGCGCTTCCACTGTCGGGTTAATATTCAGAAAAAAACACTTGACCTTTCTTATTTTTTTTAGTATTCTTATACACACTCCCATCAGTCTTTTTGTCGAATTCTAGTCCAAGTCTGGGGTTTTCTTCTGTAACAAGAAGAACAAAAACAATCCCCAGCAAAATTTGGGGAGTTGAAACTAATATTCCCAATCGTGATTTGAAATCACGATCGATCAACTGATTGGTGGTCATGGTTCTTATGGACTGACTTGAATAAACAAGACTCACCTATCTACAAAAGATATGCAAGGCCTTATTTCATTCTGACAAATGAATAAATTGGTACTAAAAAAAATTATTTATGATTGATACAATACAAAAGTTGCAGTAATCGTCTTGAGTCGGAATAGAAGTAAGTGTGGTGTTTGATCCAGCAGTAGTCAGGCTTGTCTTTCACCTCACCTTCAAGACTATTTTTTCGAATCCCTTTTATTTTTAACCCATCCCCTTCACTCTTCTGGCTTGGGGTGAAGCAGACACATGCTAAACAATGTAGCACTGAAGCCCCATAGAAAACAACAGACATTCTACCCTTACAGAAGATTGGAAAAAGATCATCCTAACCCCTCAGTTTTGTTTATTTGATAAATTGTTTCATTTCGGCCCTCCATGTTCATTTTCAATATATATATATATATATATATATA
>OY735231.1:39910405-40022905 GCA_963457665.1 Thysanoteuthis rhombus | reverse complement strand
CTAATTCAGATATTTTATATCTAAATTTAGTTCAATAGTCAATTTAGGCGTTTCGTTTCTAGATTTAGATCTATTTCTTATCTAGATATCTTATAACTTAATTTAGATCTATTGCCTATTTAGATATTTTATCTAAATTTGGATAATTCTAGATGTTTTATTCCAAGCACTGCTGATTCAAGAAACTTCATACTAAACACTGCACTGTCTCGTGAGAAGACCGATATATCCGACGAATATCAATTTCGTAAAATGGCTAGTTGTCAAATAATCGTTGTGCATTAGATTTCTTGAGAACCACTCTTCCAAACAACACTGCAATGCCTGGTGTGCTAACTAATATTTATGGCGAATATCAACTTTGTACAATGACCAGCTGTTGAGTTATCTCGGTGGATATGCACATATCCACAGGGATGTCTTCAATCATAGATAGAAGTTCAATATTCCAACAGTTTGATTCTGGCAATCTGTGGTCCAATTCCTCACCGAAACCCTAAAATTTACCCCCACTCCCAAGTGGGAAATCCCTGTGATTGAGAATCTTTGTGTTCGAAGGAAAAAGAAGTTAGTAGAATATAGCCTCAGAGGAAAAACACAAGCAGTGATTTTTCTTGGGAGATTAACGTTGTAAACTTTCCACTAGTTTAGATAACAAATCTGTAATACCCAAGTGGTTTAGTTACTTATGGAGTTCATTTGTTGATTGAATCGGTGTTCGAGTCCAATTAACTGCAACGAACACGAATGCAGATTTTGAAAAACATGAACAATTATTCCAATAAAAGAGATTGACGAAGCAAAGTATATCTTTCACATCTATCAATCTATCCATCGATGACTCATTCGCTGTTCCTTTTTATTTCTTGTCCGTATCGATCTCTGAAGATCTGTTTGTGTCTGTCACAGTCTGAGCGTATCTATTCATCTATCACAGTTTTCATATGTACTCGAGTCTGTTCGTATGTATGCATAAATCTCTCTCTCTCTCTCTCTCTCTCTCTCTCTCTCTCTTTCCCAGTCAGTCTCCAGGAAGATGCTTTCAAGACTCGCTGTAGATGATACAGGCAAAATTGTATCCCCTTGTCTCACTCCTTTTCTTATATTTATCTTATTAGTATCTTTATGAAGCCTAATTATTGAATTGCCATTTCTGTATATATTCTCAATGACTTTTATGTAATTATTATTCATAGCTAGTTCTTGCATTGAGTTGAAGACTGTCAAATGATCTACCAAATCAAAAAAGCCAAAAAGAAGTGTTTGGTTGTATTTTGATGACTTTCACTCAGCTAATTCATTGTATGTGGGTGGTCTATTATTGAATAGCCACTCTTGAAGCTTGCGTATTATTGTGGTTAATCTCTTTTCATTTTTATTTCACTCTGTTCATAAATAGCTATCTCAGTCTACTTGTAATCTATCTATCTACGTGCACATATGTGAGTACAGTGAAGAGTTGTGATACAACAGAACAGCTTTCAGTGGATGACACAATTATTTAATTATATATGTATATATATATATATATATATATATATATATATATATGTGTGTGTGTGTGTCTGTGTGTCTGTGTCTGTGTGTCTGTGTGTGTCTGTGCACATCTCTGTGCTCATGCGTATTGGGGCATATATACATATGTAATAATGAATAGATGTGGGTTACTAAACCGATTTTCTTGATCCGTATTTGAAAAAAATTAATGAATCTCTGGAGTGTCCAAAATTTCCGCCCTGCTGTCCGCGGTAAATGTGTCCGCTTGTCGACCAAATGACCACAATTGTTAACAGGCGAATGTCGTGACAGTGATTAGCAAACCTACTTCGTTTCGAAAGGTATGTCAGATGAACGGTTGGTCTTGAGGGAATATTAACAGGTAGAGTTCCACTGACCTAACTCCTTTATAAGTTTAATTCACTGAGGAATAATTCGCTGAAAGTATGACTGGGTGTATTGTTGGAAGAGTCTTAATTAGAATAATATGCGATATTTAGAAATAGTTTCGAACGTGTGTCATTCGTATTAAGCCTTACATGACTACTTGTTCCTGCAGTTCAGGGAAACTAACACAACATTGAAAGCATTGGAGGAAGAAAATATTTCTTGCATCTGTTAGTATTTATTCTTTACACGTGTTGGTATAGTTTTGGACGATTTAACTACATTTGCAACTCTTTCAATTAGAAATGTTCAATCTCCTTGATTGATTCTGAACAGCAACAGTTCAATTCGATTTTCTCAAGATTTTCTCCCTGAAACTTAGAACCACAAGTTGATCCATGCCTTGTATTGATTGCTATCAAATTTGGTACTTCTTGCACAGCACTTAAAACCGAGCCATGCATATAAAATGTACTGTGAAAGTAGATAAGATGTACTGTAAATGTATATAAAATATACTGTAAAAGTTAACAACCAAATTCTAAGAACATCATAACTTGATAAGAGGTAGTATTTGATCCATGCTACCTGGGAGCTATGGTGGAACAACAGTATTGCTTTCAATTTCCCGTAACCGTGCCATGGTAAGCAACTGAGGATCCTCTCAAGATAAATTCACAATTTTTGAGTAAATGCAGAAATAAGTAAGTGAATTTCGGTTTACATAGTAAAAACGTTGGTTAGTACAGCAGTAAAACATTATAATATATATATATATATATATATATATATATATATATATATATATATATATATATATGTGTGTGTGTGTGTGTGTGTGTATGTGTGAGTGTGGGGCGAATCTACAATCTACTATTTATTTCCAGCTCTACTCTAAAACAACTTAACTCCATGAGTAAAAGGTTGTATGTATCGAGCACTCTATGAAATAAATCCATTGCATTTCAAAAGTGGCTTTATTTTATTGATATATTATTATATTATGTTATACTGCTAGCCTGATTTGTACCTCATATATATTGTGTATATATATATATATATATATATATATATATATATATATATATATATATATATATATATATACTTTGGCAGCAAATTTCCTTTAATACACCTTACATTAAGATGACTGACAAGGAGCACCTTCCAACTTTTTATAAATCTTTTCTTGTTTTCGTATATAAAGATCCACCAAGCTCATATGTAGGATGTACTGAATCAAAATACAATTAAAACACATCTCTTAAATCAAAGTGTAATTGAAACACATTTAAAATACACGAACCACCAGACAATGATTTACAAAGTACTTGTAATCTTGAAATCCACAGCTAAATATCTGTCATCTTATCTTTTTAGTTTTAACAATGAGCATCACTTAGGGATTTTTCATGGCCCCTGTGTAGCGTGCGTATATTTTCTGCAATTCAGGAGAAAGGGAGCAAAATCTGATGGATCGTCTTCATGCACACGTAGCAATTATTGATTAGAATCATTGGGTTTTCAAAAACAATTAAATTTCATTGGATTATAGAAAATGCATTATTCAAATGTTGATGGGCTTTTTGTTTTCATAATTATAGAAAAAACATATTGACGGTTACTGATGAGTGTGGTAGACACAGAATGTTAACATTCACCGGTTATATATCCTTGTAATCCTTATTTTCATTTATTAATAGCTCTGTTTACTGTGATGAGTACTGAGCACTGTGTTTAAGCATCTAAAAAATCTATTTTCTATTTCTTTCTTATTGTATTTTTACAAAAAACAATGTTTTTGTAAACAATTAAAGCTGATTGGATGAAAAAAATACGTTATTCAAATGTAAATGGGCTTTTTGTCTTCACAGTTACAAGAACAAAGCATATTTCCGGTTGAATGAGTGCATTAGGCACGGAATATTCACATTTGCCAGGTATATACCCTTGTAAGTTTATATATATATATATATATATATATATATATATATATATATATATATATATATATATATATATATATATATATATATATATATATATATTGAAAAACACAAAATCCATTTACTTGTCCCTGTGTGAGTATTTCACCCTACCGTCCAAATTTCTTTACTCCTCTTCTTCTTTCTCCCTTCCTTATAAATTTCTATACATATATATATATACATATAATGTACATGGGTACGTAGAAATGTGGATAAACAAGCCCGGTGTCCGATACGTAGTTTTTAGGATGGCTCACTGCTGAAACACTGTGACAAAAAATAATAAACGAGAAAGACGAGGAAATTAGTCCCCGAACAAAGCACATAGAATGATTAAAACACTCCGTCTAAAAAATTCACACAAAGGGTGTCTCGTTCAAAAAAATGTATAATTTCTTGCAGGTGCAACTAATGATTCATTATTCAAGAAACAATTTTCTCGGTGTTCGCTGAAAGCGTAATTATTAGAGAACTTTTCTCGCAGACTAAAAGCTACTGTAGTGAGTTCGATCCTTACGAGTTGCCAAGTTTTGATCTTACGTAATTCTAAGCTTCGTTTTATCAACATCATTATCAGCAGAAGCATTTAAGCGTCGTTGGACATAGACCTTCCCTAATTATCGCCAGACCTCTCTATCGTTACGAACTGAAAAACAGAAAAAGTCCGTGTTTCTTACATAGATCAATGGTCTTCAAACTAGAAATACTCGGGGAACCCTTTCTAATCATTGAATTTTCTTGCAAACCCCTGCCGAATGCAACTTTCCCCTCTACATGTATACATATATATTAGTAAGTAACTTGGATTTTGCCTTTATTCATGAAATTATCGGAATGTGTATAAGCCCAAATAGAAAATGCACTCTCGAATTGGAAAGTAAGAACGAAACGTACGATCAGGAAGATGTTTGGTATTATTTCTATAGAGTTTTTGTCGGAGAATAGGCGCCCACTGAGTTTGTGGACCCACGTGGACGTCAGTGGAAAAGTTGAAGAAGGATGGTAAATGTATGGGGCAATATGCACTCTCAGTTCGAATGTGGACGCAGATATTGAACGGAGTAAAAAAGACACATACAAGTATGTAGATAATCAAATGAAAGGAACGTTCAATTCATAATATTTATAACAAACAGAGAATAAAAGTGAAGTACATGTACTGAAAACATTAGTTCAGGTTATGTGCAAAAGGAAGCTAAAAGGGGCGAAATAGTAAGTGCAGTTTTTGCGTTGCTCCCACAAAATAGTTGTTGCAATATTTGCTGAGAAAGATAAGTGACAAAAGACTTATATAATCACGGTCAAAGAATTGGAACTGCGCTGGCCGCCAGTATACAGAGAAGGAAAATAAAGTAACCGGCTAGAAAACCAGGACAACAAAAGCGATGGACCACGTGTGTTCAGGGCTTTTATAAGGAGTCATTAAAAGAAGTGATGTTTTAACTAAATGAAAGGTTTCGATTCAAATTCTTGACTAAAATATAGGGAAGGCCACAGTTCCTGGGAAAAATAGACACATGAACGACTACTGACTAAACAGCTTTCGTGTTGCGTATTAATAACCTTGATGTTTTTAATTAATAAAAGGCAAAATGTTGTCGATCTCTTTCTTATATTAGAAGAACTACTCGGGTTAAAGAAATAAACTAAAGACACGTAAAAGCCAGAAAGAAGTCGTTCATGTAATGAAGAATTATTGAGTATATTGCAAAAATATCGCTGTTTCGTAGAACCTCTGAAAAAGTAGGATTCCACTGAACACAGTTTGAATACTACTTGTCTAAATAAGCTTCAGCATCATCAACAGCAGCAGCATTGATATTTTAACGTCCGTCGTTGAACGTACACGTTTCGCTGGTCCTTCGATCATGGGCGTCGCAGGACCAATATCTCATGAGCCTGTCTGAATCGTCAGGCCATCTTATTTTCTGCCGGCCACAATCTCACATATGATCCCTCCGGATCCAAGTTCTTTGTTTTGATGTACACTAGTTGTTTGAATTTTTCCAACATTGCCTGCCTATTGTCATTTAACTTTTCTTATATATTTTAGGATATTCATAATTTCTGTTTTTTTTTTCTCTCTAATATACTGTACTGCTTAGTGACCTCTCCATGTGATATTAAGTATGATACTCCCAGGTGTACGTTGCATGGTCCTTAATTTGAGAGCCGCACATTTGGTTCCACGTTCCAGGTCCAGATGTGATAATTGGGAAGACGCAACGGTTGTAGACCCTTCTTTTAGAAACTAATTGGATCTTTCGTTTTTGAACATAGAATTTGCTCTACCAAAAGCTTAAAAATCTAGGATGATTCTTCATTTGATTTTTCTTCTTTTGGGGACTTCATGGAGATTACTTTTCCCATTTAGTTGCAGCAGTCTACTTTTTTTGAGCTCTGCGTTTTGGATTTTGATTGTTGTGACTTTGCTGCACATTAGTAAAAACCCATTTAGAGCATTTTGCCCTGGAGCAACTGTTCGTTTGTCAGTCCCCTTGAACATTATTACAGCAATGGGTTAGACCCCTGCACGTGCTCTGCATTTCTGGATAAGCATCAAAAGGATTAGTTTGAAGGAGAATCAAGCACTCTTTCCTAGAGCTGCTCTATCGTTAATATTAAACAGTTTAAAGAAACGTCTTAAAAGGCGAATTGCTCAAGTAACGCAATCTTCGATCATTTGGAGAAGTGATGAACACAATAATCCTTATAATTAGTCTTCACATATGCTTAAAAGATCAGAATTGATCTGCTTTCCAAACTCAAAATGAGGCTGTTCTTTTTTCTGTTTGATCTTAAGTACTTTCTTGGTCGCCTTAACAGCAAGTTTACAATTGAATTATTTATTTATACGTTCCGATTGTAATTGTACTTACTAAAGGTAAATTTTGACCAGCCTGGCGTTCGCTGGTCATCTGCATAAGATTACTGAATGGGCAATTGCTCGAACCGTTTGTTTCGCTCTTGATCTGACAAAATCGTATCTTGATCCTCTTAAATCGTTCAACTCGCAAATTTGAACATCTTTGTGCTGACACTGTCTGATCTGCTTCTGTATCTGTTACTTTTTTTAACACAACACTTTATGTCAATATGTGGTGTGATATGTGGTCCAAGTTTTTTTCAGTTTCGCGTGGGGGCGAGATATTCAGACACAGGTTTATGAGTTTTAAAAGAGAGTTTCGAGTGAAAAATTAAAATGAAAAAGATGCAATCCATGCGAAGTCTAAAAATGTCTTCCAGATGAAAAGTTGAGAAATACCTATTCCAAGCGACGGATTATAAGATGTGTTCCTTGTACAGAGTTCTAAAAAATATCTCTGCATGGCCGGAGATGAAATCAACTGCAGTAATAATTTCGTCTTAATTCTGTTCAACCATTATTTCGTTCATATGACAGAAAAAAGCCTCTTTATGTGATTGCCGACCAAACATTTTTACGTTCACAAAATTATGTCCGAATGAAGATTCCAAGTTATTCATTAATCATCGCTAGACTGTTTTAATCACAGATACTGAGTTTAGGCTATTTATGTCATCTGACATTTATGTATCTGTGTATCTATCCAGGTTTTGCCCAGCCATATTCGTTCATAGTAAAAATTGAAATTGAAATTTTCACAAACACACCCACAATGAGTAGAGAATATTTTTTTTTTTTTGATTTCCTCCTCTGAGTGATTTTTTTTTCATTGGTCCAATTTACAATGGACGTATATGCCAAATTAGTCCCTTAGTTTGTGTCCAACAGCATTCACTCTAGTTTTTTTTTTTGAAAATTTTTACTTTTTAGTGATCACAGTCCAATAAAGGTAAGAAAAGAAACTTCTTCATTGATCACCCATTTTTCCAATTTTTTGATTGATCACCTTATGGAGTGACTAACCAGCACTGATTTTTAATCATGATTTTTTTTTTTTTACGCCATATTGGTAGTATTTTTATCAGGGTAACTTCACTTATTTTTACACCCACCACTGCTTAAATCACGAGGTAGAGAGTAGCATGTATGGGCGACGGTGATTCATAATTTCTAATGTTAGTTTACACATTATGACGCCATAGATTGAAAATGTGTCCCTTCAGGTATGTTCTTTGTAATTTTTAACGCAATCTTAATTAGGTTAGTGGTTCTTTCTTAATTGCTGTATTAATCACGTATTTCCCACCGTTACTAGAGATCAGTGTTCAAGCCAAAATAAAAGCCAATATATTTATAGATATTTAACGCTTTTATCATCTTGATAAGGTTAGTGGCTCTTGTTTAATGGCTGAGTTTTACGTATTTCCCACCATTGGTAGGGGTCAGCGTTCGAGCCAAAATAAAGGCCAGTATTTCAAATACCGATTTACAGGGCAGACATACCGACCCACTCGAAAGTTTGGAGTAACGTAATCTTCCTACTCGAATTCCATCCCATTCAGCCTTGTGCCGAACTAAACTATGCTTAGTAAATATCAATAAATCAAAGGTATCCATTTCAGCTCTAGGTCTCAGGAAGATCCATGGCAATGGTGTGTACTTGTCTGTTTAGCAGAAGTCTAGCCAATATTTTACTCACGAATGATTTTTGTAGAGTGTTATGATGACCAAGACCTTTTCTTCCATAAACATGGAAGCTATGCTTCAGAAGATACCTCTACGCTGGGATAGTGATAATATCGTTGATAGATAACCGTTGTCAACTAAAAGCTATACTGTTCACGGAGTCAACGAGACAAAGGAGAGACATTGAAGTGATACAAAGACTCTTTAAAGATGAACTTCATGTCCGGTCGACTAATTGTAAGGAGCAACATAAGCTGTTCACCGGAAAACATGATGCACAATATCTTTTAGGAAAGCCGAAGAACCAGTTTCAAGAAGACGCAGATCCATAAAAACTTAGTTTCGCCAAAAATTCATCTTCATTTTATTTCTTACTTCTAAAACAATAGACCAAACAAACCAGAGTAATACTTGAATCCCACTAATATACCTGTGGGTAATTCGCCTAAAAATATATCACCTGAAGGACTCGACAATAAATCAAACCCCTTGAATGATACTTAATTCCACACCACGATACAAAAATCACACTAAATTAAAACAGTTAAATGAAACCATCCGAATAATACCTAACTGGATGCCACACCAGCTACCCCTTATTTGCCATCTAGTGAATTTACAAAATTGTTTTCATAGGAATTTTTGAATGAAACCGCCCTAAATTTTCATTAAATCACAACAAAATCGTTCCTTAACACTGTAGTATCTGTAGTTTACCCTTAAAAGTATTTCGATTCAATCTACATAAATAATGTAGAAGTATTTAACAGAAAAAAAAACAGGTTTTCTTTTTTGGTATCTTTGAGACAGCAGACTGAGAGCATCCAACCTCGGCACCAATCTCCGTTTGAGTCTTGCCAGCCTCTCACAACACAGCTCGTATAGATCCTCAATTTTTGCCATTTATGATACTGGTAAAAAAAATGCTGAAAAGCAAAAATTCTACACTTTATATATATATTGTAAGCTTACGCAATGCTCTTCCATAAGGAATAGGGCACTCTGGTGGATGGGGAATTTCTGTGTTAATGGATATATCGCTTAAATTAATCCTTACTGACTGTCCAGTTCTGTGGTCCAGAGGTTGGATATCGACCTCCGGGTCAGATGTGAAGGTTTCAATTCTGCCTTGCGGTACTGGATTGGATAATGGAAAGTCTATAGCCAGACTGAAGAGATGTCTGAACAGCTGTCTGCGGATGACACAATAATATATATATATTTCATCGGTTCCACACGAACATAGGGAAACGACCATCTGTCAGCATTTAAACACTTTTTTCTTGTCAGAGACAAAAAAAAATATTCGGGACGAGATATCAATTGAGGATAAAAAATGTATTTATAACGAGAATTCAAAAAATCTGGGGTAACTTTCGACCTATCAACTTAACAGGGGAAATGTCTATCTTTGGGCTGAGTGAGAATCAATCGTAATTCTTTGTTGCTGGAACCCAGATGCATTGTTGCAGCACATTCTTACAATGAGTAATTTGCTTTTTTGAATCGCTCATTGGAATAGAAAGGTCCGTTTTATAGTTAAGGAAGTCGACTGGGGATTTTGAAACAATAACGCCCCGTTTTTTGTTGCACCGCATCAAACGACTGTGGAATTAAGATAGCAAACTCTTCCATGTGCAGGTCTTTTGAGCTTTGACTTTTACTATCACTTGGTTCGCTTCATGTAACATTGTTTGTCTGGTAAGAGATTCTAATAAGTTAAGGAGATCGAATTTTCTAATTAATTCTATGATATCTCTGACCTCTGATTTCTAAGTGTCCTGGCTTGTGCTCTCCCCCGTGATGCTAAGTAGAGATCTATCGTGTACACGTTGCGTGGTTCTCATTCTGAGAACAAATATCACGAATCACACAAGAGAGAATATGCAAAACTATGGCTGGCAAAAAATAAGGAGCTAGGAAAATATTAGCCCTGCGACGTCAATGATAGAGAGGTATGAGAAATCTTGAAGAAGCTCTGTGTCAACGACTGACACTAAATAACATGATGATGATGATGATGGTGATGATGATGATGATGATGATGATGATGATGATGATGATGATGATGCATGTAATTATTTACTAAGCGTGGATTGATTTGGTCACAAGGTCACAAGTATGAGTCATCCACACTTATCAGTAGTAAAAATCTGCATGACAACTTTGCAAAAAATTGCTCCAGACAACCAAAAGTTATTATTGTATTAATCACTTAAATTACTTCACTCCATGAAAGAGATACTGAAAGAAACAGAAAAGACAGTTATAATCAATCAGTGAGATAAATGCTCTTGCCAATTCCTGCTACTGCACTGGTTGCAACAGAGAGCTATCAACTGCGATCTCCTTGACCGTACAGCGATTTAAGCAATCCAGGTCTCCACATTTATTCAGATATTTCAAATTATTGATTCAAGAAAGGACCACGAGGCCCAAATCCAGTGGACGAAAAACTATATGCAAAACATGCCAAGTAGGCAGTGAAAGTGTTAAGGTGAGTTATTTTTGTTTTTTTTTTCAATGTCGAATTCTCCGAACTTTCAAGTTATATATATGTACATATATAATCATCCTCCCTTATATCTGATTGGATAATACGCTAAACTGTATTCTCAGCTGAGTGTGTCAGCCAATCAGATAACAGTAAAAATTTTGAAAATTTTAACATTCATTCTACTCTCTACCTTATCACTGAAGTTGCTTTCAAAGAGTTACTTCCCTTTTAAATGTTCCGTTTCTGTTTTATTTCGTTTTTAGCAGATGTTCTGTCAAAGTGTCTCACCCATGAGGCAGAAAAATCAAGTTTTTTCGGATCAAATTTTTAAGCAACTAAAAAGCACTCAGGGAGCGCACACCTCTGCCAACGTTGCAAAAACTGACTGAAAAAACGGTTACAAATAGTTATTATGTAGAGGGGGTAACTGTTGAAGGTTCCAGAATCGAACCCATAATGTGATCACTTCTTCTGTAGCTAATTGTCCATCCTCCCACAAAATGCCATTGAATTTCATTGAGAACTTTTAGAAATACAGCCCGAGGCAATAGGTATGATTGTAAAAACTATCTGATTCGCCTCAAAGTTTGATCACGCTTATAGAACCGTATTACCCACTCTTCCAAAAAATGAATTGAGAATTTTGGGAGATATTGTATGGACAAAAATACAGAAAGATGTCCTGACAGTCGGACAGACACATAGTGACGAGTGAATTCATATAGCTCTTCCAACTTCGTTGGCAAAGATGAATCAAGACTTTGTACAAATACTAGTTTTTAACTGCGACGAAATTCGATCATTCTCTGAATACCAAAATGTTTTTGTTCAGACTTTTTCGAATGAGTCAATAGCGTTTATACGGAGGGAATGAGCAGAGATAGGGGAATATTTTTCCTCTCCAAATCTCATTACGTCATATAATTTTTCGTTATTATTCTCGTAATCAAAGAAATTAGAAGAAAGAAAGATAGAGAGAGAGAGAGAGAGAGTGGGAAGGGGGAAAGAAACCAGACTATATAGTGTTTATAATTAATATATTGGCTTCATATATATAGTCATAAGCTTTTCCAAGTTGGTCTGAATTTCAGCAAAACAGATGTCATGTACAACAAACATGTTGTGAACACAAAGATCAAAATCGAAAATGTAGAGCTGTAAGAAGTAGACCACTACATCTACCTAAAATAATTAATCTCCATGAAATCTTCAAAAGAAAAAGAAATCGAGCGAAGAATGGTAGGCTTTTGGTAGAGCAAGCTCAACTTTCATGAATAAGAAAACCCCACTAGTCATAAAAAAAGAAGAGTCTACAGCCGATGCATCCTCCTTATAGTCACCTATGGAGCTGTATCATAGAATCTAAACAAAAGATTGACTCTCAAACAGAGAACTAACGGCACAGGAGAGAACCATGCTAGACCACACACGGAGAAATCACAAGACGGCACAGTAGATTAAAGAAAAGACAGGATTCTGAGATTTCATTAAAACCAATTAGAAAACTCAAATGGCAATGGACTGGTCATGTTGCAAGAATGGCAGAAAACTGCAAGACATCACGACTCACAACGAGAATCTCGAGATATCGTATGCAAAATTGTGGCCGACAAAAGAAAAATGGCATGACACATTAGACAAATTCAGGAAGTATTGGCTCTGCAAAGCCCATGATAGAGAGATTTGGCGAATCTTGGGAAAGGTTTATGTCCAACGAAGGATGCTAAAATGATGATGATGATGATGATGATGATGATGATGATGATGATGATGATGATTTTTCGGACGTTTGAAACGGGAATTAACTTGAGAAATCAATCGGAAACAAAGTTTTTACCATAGAAACAAATTACAAAGTCTGATCATTTTTTTGTTTTAGAAATGCATACTTCATTGTCCATTATCACAGTGTGTTTTTGACTGCCTCAGCTGAGTTGTTAAATTTGGTCGATATCCGCACTATAGGTATGAGTCAGGATATCGGTAACGTTTTAATCATTGTCACGAGATCAAATTATGTAGAAACGCCCCGTTCTGTGCTGCTTTGAACGATTTTTGGATCTAATATTCCTGTTCTGCTTCTATTCATGCATAAGCTTAGGTTTGTGAATGAAGCATTCCTCATCCTCAGAGGATCGAAATTGAATGGTTTCAGCGTGTGACGTCAGAGTGGAAATTGCATCACCTGCCAGCGTTTTTATATTAGATCTATGGCCCCCTCCCCTAATTACTTTGTTTAGTGCAAAAGTAAGACCCTGTTATCTGCGATCTCAATAATTGATGCATATATATATATATATATATATATATATATATATATATATATATATATATATAACATCATATCTGTCAGAAATGACATAATTATTCATGTTGAGGATGTTATCCATGTCGGTGTTAGATCACAAAGCCTAATATTCAACACAGGAGATAGAGCTATAAATGTATGAAAATAAGAATTACAAGGATATTTACCCGGTGAATGTCAACATTTCCTGCCTACCGCACTCTTCAGCAACCGGCAATATAAATTTCCTATAATTATAAAAACAAAAGGCCCATTTACATATGAATAACACATTTTCTATAATCCAATCAGGTTTAATTGTTTTTGAAAACATAACGATCCCAACCAATAATTGCCATGTGTGTATGAGGATGATCCATCGGACTTACTTCCCCATTTTCTAAACTACATAAAATATATGCAATAATTTTCCATTATCTCCCCTTTTCGCTATTCCAATTTTAATTATCTCCCCTTTTCCCTATGTATACCTCTAGTTTATTCTTGTGAATTTCCTTGTATTTCAAATCTTATGCTACATCTGAATACTTTATTATAAGTTTTCAGCAATAGAATTCAGAATGTCAAGTTGAAATTGGCTCACAGAAATCTTCAATCCAAATTTTTTAAAACACAAATCACAGCAAGTAAATTAAATGCAAAAATGTTATTACAAATGTTTTCTTTTTCTTCAATCTACTGTGCTGTAGAGCATGATTTTTTTCTTGCACGTTACATGATCTTCGGTTAGTGGGCCGATCTTTTGGTTATGTTCCATAATTCAGTTCCATATACAACTATCGGGAAAATGAATTGGTTGCTCTCATTTTTAAGGACTTAAGGGATTTTTTATTCTTGGAGGAAGCTTCCTTTTCCGAAAACATGCCAACCTAGAGAGATTATTCGTCTGATTTCTTCTTTTGAGAATTTCATGGAGATTTCTCAGCCAAACAGTAACAATTTTTGTCAGGTAACAAAAGAAACGTGCTGTGTAGCATTCCTATCCTGATGAAAGATTATACACCTCTATCTTGACTGAATTCTAGACGCTTTTCGTTTATTGCTAAAGCAATACTTGTTCAAATTGATCGTTTAGTTCCCCGGATGGAACCTATAGTTAGGGCTGTCTTCCTATCTCACCATATACACAGCATTACCTCCTTTTAATGAAGACCAGCCTTCGATACGGTTAATGGTGGGTCATTTAACTTAACTTTTTTTTTTTTGCTTTTTACGTTGTTGCAAAGTGTCTACTTCTCATTTTCTAGAACAAATTGTTTAAAAAGCGGCAACTTTTCGTTATGTTGAATCCACAAACAAAGCGATCAATGTAACCAAGCTGATATAAATAATTTTCAGTGCTAAATTTGGATTTTTTTCTCTAGTAATAAGGTTACCCGTGTTTTCAATTAAACAGCATATATAGAATACATGAATATACACATTGCATTTTATCTAAGTAGATGATAGAGATTTGCATTGCAGTGAGCTTGGAAAATAGCCTTCTATACACAGAATAATAGTGAATAACCTCCTACACACATTGCATTTTATATAAGTGGATAATAGAGATTTGCATTGCAGTGAGCGTGAAGAATAGCCATCTTTTGACCACAAACAATTTTTTATCATTTTTTGTGTTTATTACTGTTTCTATTTCATATTATTCTTTAAATTGTGCATATTATGCAATTACAATATGAATGAAATACTATTCTCCTATACAGTTACACCAATGTTTTTCCTTTTTCTGTGTCAGTCACCCAAATATAGCTATTTTACTATGTCAGTCACATGAGTGAAATTCCATTTTGCTACGTCAGTTACGTTCCTTGGTATGACAGAAGACATCTGTGCATTAGTAATTTTTTGACGTATAGATGCTTTGATTTCACTGTTATCAAACTAAACTGGTCTAGCTGACCGTGGAGCAGGGAGAAATTTCCAACACGAAACTTCGTAAACTATTGACTTATTTGCGCACAATCTCCATCAACTGCGCATATCTCTTTGAGCAATTGTTACCACTTCTGCGTTAAATTCAAAACATTTCCCCGCTTCACTAAGTTTGAAATTTTCTCTTTCACAGTTTTAGGGTTAGCATTTAGGTCTTGTGTTAGGGTTAGTTTTTTTTTTTTTTTAGGTTTAATCTTAGTATTAGGGTAAGTCAGTTGTGAATAGAGAAAATATCGAAATTCATGATGGAAAATGCTGTTCTGAGGATCCCAGACAAACATAGTGCAGCGAAATCTAGCGTAGAAAATTTTTGAAATAAAGATAAAAACAATGTACGGACAATTTTATTCATTTTCTTCCATCTTTAAAGCTAGAATCAATAAACAGAAGTACGACAATTTTAAAAATTTAAAAAGAAGATGGATGCTTAAATGATGGCTGTAACAATACAATCAATGAATTCGGATAAAGTATTTATCTATTGAATACTTATTCATAAAATAAAAATGCCTCTATGGGTATCTCCTTGAGAAAATAATATCAGAAATACTTATTCAACATTAAAACATAGATTCATTCAAGTTATAAAAATGTATGGAACTTGATAAAATATACTTCAAACTTACCTCTTTGGAGGAACATTTAAGAGGCACATTTTATTTATCTATTTTTCCAAAAGTATTGTATCTAATCCAGATTGTGAATTATTCAAGCATTTCGAAATTATTTGGAAGAAAAAATCAAATTGTTTTTGCGATTTTGTGAGTAAGTTTAAATGAAACCCTTCTAATACCATCTAACAACAAAAAGTCTTCTTTTTTTATTTTTGACAATTCATGCGCACCAAACAGAATTTGCGCAAATATATCAATGGAAGGAAAGTCCGTGATAAAAGTTATCGGTAATTTCTACCTAAAAATCCCATCTAGTCCCCTGGAGTTTTGTCTTTTCGTCTTGACAATTAGATTAAATGGTGTCCTACATCAAAGAACAATCGACACCTCAGGGATGGGTGATATGTAGATGTAAGCTTTATTTCTCTCTCTCTCTCTCTCTCTCTCTCTCTCTCTCTCTATATATATATATATATATATATATATATATATATATATATATATATATATATATATGTGTGTGTGTGTGTATGTGTATGTATATATGTATAATATTGTATAACATGATATGATAATATATCAGTAATATAAAGCCAGAAACATGAGCTAGTTTGTGTAGCGAATCCACAATCTACTATATATATATATATATATTTATATATATATATATATATATATATATATATGCGTGTGTGTGTGTGTGTGTGTGTGTGTGCGTGTGTGTTATCTTTCTTATATTATCATTAATAAGGATATATAACCCGACAGAAATAATCATAGATGCGATATATCATTTTGAAACTCTTTATAAATGACCTCCCATCAATATACGGTGAATGTATCATTTCTTTTATTGTTCATTCTATTTGCGCTGTCTAGGCTAAATGATACATTAACCATGTATTAATGGGAGATCATTTCAAATAGAGTGTCGAAGAAATATAACTCATTTAACTCAATCAAAATTGGCATGCTTGCTCTGGTGGAACTGGGAAACCAAAATAATAATTTCTGAGGAAAACAACGTTTATTGGGATCTCAAGGTGGGGGCCTATTTACAATGTAACTATAAAACTAAAGCGTGAAATTTTCTTTCCATCCATATACATATTTTCTTATCGAATATGTTTACAGACAAAATCTTTAAATGGTCTAACGTGAAGAGAAACTACCCCCATCATGGGTCTGAAGAAAAGGGACGGTTTTCCTCAAAAGTGACGGTGATTTTTCTTATTAAAAAACTGCACAGACATATTTGCTTTACATAATCAAAGACAAAGATATATACGTGTTTTTAAATGCATTTTGTAGACTTTTTTATGCTTTTTAAAGTCAAAAATGAAGGGAAACATCCCCCACCTTCTAAAGAGTCAAAAGAGACTTTTCTTTCTTTAGGTGGTCAAAAAAGAACTGGATACTTTTTCCCCTCTTTCAAGGTGTCAAAGGTGAAGGAATATTTTTTACGGTTTAAGCGGTCAGAAGTTTAGGGACTCCCCTTACACTTTGAAGGGGTCAAAAGAGGTCACTCAGTATCTGTGGGAGACTTCCTGTCCCCTTTAAAAGGCTGAAAGTGAAAGAATTTTCCTCTTTATCCAAGGTTCAAAACTTGAAGCATTTTTTTTTTTTTTGCCTTCGAGGGGTCAGATGTGAAGGTGAACCTTATTTTCCCATTTGAGGGGTCAGAAGTGGAGGGAAACTTATTGTTTACGTATCTGAAAATGTTAGTGTTGTTTTTACTCCTGAAATATTCTATACGGCATAGACACGTACTTAAGCTATCTGTGTAACATATTTAAAGGGTTATATGGTGGGTATATTTACAATGTAGATATAATGCCAAAGTGGAACCTCACTCCGTTCGATATCAATACCTTATTTTATAAGTTCATACATAAATTCTCAAGAGTCTACATTGAAGAAAATACTCCTTCCAAAAGCCAAACGTGAACAGATACTCTTCTTCAACAGGAGGCTACTTTAGATACTAATTCATCTGCTGCATCTCGACGGTTATTCTATCATTATATGTTGGAGGATGACCGAGAGGTACAAAGGTCCCCAATTCTTCTACAGCTTTGAGTTGAGAAAAAGTATTTTGCATGTCTGTACGCTTTAGTCTTTTTTTCACTCGGCAGAGACGGGTACTTCACCCGATATATATATATATATATATATATATATATATATATATATATATATATATATATATATATATGATTTGAACTATAGGAAGTGAGACTGAGGAGTGGAAATGTATGGAAACTAGGTGTATTAATCTGTAAATGTTTCCATTATATATATATATATATATATATATATATATATATATATATATATATATATATATATATATAGGAGCAGCAGCCTGTATAGGTTCACTGCTGAACAAAGGACTTTCCTCTCTCCCTCCATAACGAGCGTGAATGCGCTAATCTCTGACATGTCTTATAGGCAAACTTATTTTTCTCGTCTCTCCATCTTATGTCTGATCTTTTCCTACACTTAACTCCCTCCGGACACCAATCGGTTAGCCTGGGGCTCCATCTGTATCCCTTCTTTTTGCTCAGTGCCTTGCCCATCGCCATTTTTGTTGTTTAATTACTTGCACGATATCCTTCACCCTGGTTCTCTCTCGAATACCACCGATGGCGAGCAAGCATGGTCCGAGCAAGACAGAGTCTTTGACATTAAACAAATTAGATGACATGAAAACCTACACATACAGTGTTTGGGGCATAGCTGAAGATCACATACTTGATCAACCATGTTATATATATATATATATATATATATATATATATATATGTGTGTGTGTGTGTGTATGTGTGTGTGTAACTACTCTTCTTCTCTGTTCTCATCTTTCTCCTTCCTCTCTCTCTCTCTCTCTCTCTCTCTCTCTCTCTCCTTTTATCCCTCTACATCGATCTTTCTCGGTATATCTCTCTGTCTCTGTCTCTGTCTCTCTCTATCTTTCACTCCTACACCCCCTCTTTTTCATAGCAAGTCTCTCCTAACCTCAAATAATTCAATGCTTTTTTTTCTCTTCCTCTTTTTTATTTCTCTTTATCCACTTCTCTATACATAATCTCCATCTCTTTTCCTCCATCTTACACACACACACACACACACACACACACACACACACACACACACACAAACGCATGTGCATGCAAACATGCTGTATATGAATGATGATCATCATCAGTCTTTTAACGTCTGTTGTTGGACATTGACCTTCCCCAGGATTCTCTACACCTCTCCATCATGAGCGTCGCAGAGCTTGCCTAGTTCGTCTCTCCATCTTATTCTAGCGGCCTTGGTTGCGCATGTGATCTCTGGGGATCCATGTTGTGAGTTGTGATGTCCATCAGTTGTCTGCCATTCTTGCTACATGATTAGCCCATTGCCATTTCTAATGGATTCTATGATATTTCGCGCTCCTGTTTTCTCCCTGGTATATTGTGTTGTCTTGTGATCTCTCCGTGTGAGGCAGAGCATAATTCTCTCATGTGCATGTTGCATGATTCTCAGCCTGTGGGTCAGTCTCTTGGTTAGGTTCTATGTTTCAACTCAATAAGTGACAATCGAGAGGATACATTGGTTGTATACCCTTCTTCTCAGGATTACTGGGATCTTCTTGTTTTTGAAAGTTGAGCTTGTTCTGCCCAAAGCTTGCCATTTTATAACGATAGACAATGGTAATTCTCAACTTGTTTATACTTGTCTTCACGTCTTCGGATTAATAATTATTTTGGGCGTCATCAGAGAAGCTCAACTAGATCCATATTTCTGGTTATACAGATAGTGTAAAAAAATACTTGATAGATAGCATTTAAAAATGTTTATTAACGAGATTTCTTATTTTTTTATATAGCTTTTTAATTTTATTTTTATGTTTATTGTATTAATATTGATCTTGGGTCTTAATTCTGCCAATTTTGAAGCTGAATCAAAAGTCGATACATTACATCATGAGAAAAATAGAAGTTTGAGATATCATAGAATCCATTAGAAAACAATAGCAAAGGGCTGGTCATGTAGCAAGAACAGCAGATAACCGCTGGATATCACGACTGACAACGTGGATTCCCAGAGAACATATGCATAACTGGCTGACAGAAAATATGATGGCGTGATTGACCGGACAAGTTCAGAAAATACTAGTCCCCTGACGCCCACGACAGCGAGATCAGGCGATTCTTGGGAAAAGTTCAAGTCCAACAACGGACTCTAAAAGGCTAATGATGATGATATATTAGGTTGTTTCACATGAAATGTCGTATTCTTACATAATGTTAATGTTAAAATGAAATTATATTATTGGAAACTAGAAAACCTGCAGAGAATGTACGCATCTGCTATCGCCGATTCCAGGGGGTAATTATGCATGGATCCGCCCCTACATTTGATCAGTTCTTTCAAAACCTATGGTTCAGCCTCTCAAAAAAGCCATAGAAATTCTTTGATAACTTTTAGAGATATCGTGTGGAGAGTCATAGGTGTATACATAAATGTAATTGAGAAAACAACGGAAAAAAATTCTTTATTGGAAAATTCTTCTGGATTGGTCCATATTTTACCACGCCTTTTTTACCCAAGTGCCCACCCTTCCACGAAATTTCATTGAAATTCATTCGGTACTTTCGGAGATACAGTATCAATATTTTCTTGGACAGGTTAATCCTCTTCTCCAGAATCCTCTAATGATTCCATCTCTCTCTCTCTCTCTCTCTCTCTCTCTATATATATATATATATATATATATATATATATATATATATATACACACACATTTCACATGACATCGAAATGTTTACTGTGGACTATGGAGTAGCGTAGAATCTCCTGTTTATCCTAATGTTCTTGAAAGATTTTACATTTTTGGGACACACCATTTCTCCAAGTGAATAATTGCATATCAGCACTCAGCGGACATTAAGACTTGGTTTCCCTTATATCTAGCCAGGGTCTTGGTTGGTACATTTTCCAGCTGCCCCCCACTCCATCCCCGTTTCCTGTTCTCTGTGTATTTTTCTTCTCACTTCTTTGATGAAGCAATCAATCCTCTCGCCATACTTTCCGTTCGTGATCCTATACTTCTATCATGTCTCCTCTTCTGGAGCTAAGACTTGGTAACTTCAGAATTCGTAGGCGCTCTCCAGTTAGATTTACCATTCCAGGAACTAGTCTCGTTGCTCTCCTTCGAACTCCTTTCATTGATTCAATATATCGGACAGATTGACCAACCGACGAATGAACAGACAAAGAGACGAACAGACGAACAGACGAACAGACAACAGACGAACAGACAACAGACAAACAGACGAACAAAGAGACGCAACCGAATACATTTCCTCTTTTTAACTTCATTGACAGAAGTGAATAATGTTACATTATAGAGAATAATAGTCAAAAGCGAAAGACTCACCAATGAAATAGCATTTTTGTTCATTAGATTTAAAGGGTGATATAATTCGTTGTTACAGGAGGTTATTGACCCCATGATGCCAATGATGTCGACCCACGAAGTTAAACTAATTTCCTTGTACGATTTCAAATTAGAACATAATACTTTTGATATTTGTTAGAAACTATCGACTAAAACTGTCACCAAAATTGTCAACACAGATTTCTTCAGTTTTTAAGTTGGTCCAGCTGGCTGGCTGGCTGGATGGCTATGTATTTACTCATTTTGACCCCTGCCCCGAAAAAAATTTTTTTATAGACGTTCTTATTTGATATGTGTGTTTATGCTAAATTGATCCCCAAATTTGTGTCCGGCAGAATTCGCGATTGTTTTTCGAAAATTCTGAAATCTTTAGTGATCACTGCGCAACAAAAAGAGAGGGAAGTAACATTTTCATTGATACCCCTTTTTTCCAGTTTTTTTTAAATCTATCACCAACACGGCATACAGTGGAAAGACGTGGGTCATCTGATGCTTTCAATTAAGTGACTAATCAGCCTGTATGATTATAATTACGTAGAAGTGTTTACTATAGGAATACACTGTGAATGATTTTACTATAGAAATGCATTGCAAATGCGGAAGGGAGGTATTGTCTTTAATCAGGAATTAATGAAAGTTTAAACTGAATAGTTCTAATATATAAATGTGTAAATTTTCTCTTGTTGGGATCATCAGTTGTTTACCATGTAACCGTTTCGGGGATTTTAAAAACAAAATACTTATAATAACATGGTATCCTATTTGTGTTGTTTAGACATCACCTCCCTTTCAGCTAAGATTTTAATATATAGCGTGCGCCATGCATGTAGTTTGTTGCTTCATGTAATGTATTATCATAATGAACTGAATAAGGATTTTATTTTATACTACACATCATTTGAATTTTCAAATCGTAGGTTACTAAAAACTACTCATAACGTATAACAATGGTAGAATATATATATATATATATATATATGTGTGTGTGTGTGTGTGTGTGTGTGTGTGTGTGTGTGTGTGTGTGTGTGTGAGAGAGAGAGAGTGAGTGTATATATATATATATATATATATATATATATATATATATATATATATATATATATATTCGGCTTATTTTATCGACCATCATTAACCAGCTTGTTCCCTAGTACCTCTATCATGGTTTCTACAGTATTTTGATAAATAGATTTGTCTCCAGTTACAGAGACGCCTAACATTATTTAAAACACCCAAGATGGTTTAAAGGCGTTAAAAATGTTGATAACGAACTGCTTCTTGTTGGGGCGAGTTCTGACAACTTGCTGTAATCTAATCGTTTGCGCCTGCGTATTAGTTAAAATAGCCGAGACGCGGGAAATAACAACGAGATAAGTTCTAGGGAGTTTTTTTCACAGTCTTTCTTTAACGAATTTTCCCAAACTTTTTTTCAAATTTACATGTCCTTTTAACATATCTCTTGTTACAGAAAAAACGTTTTTCCATTTACATAACTAAATATTTCCGGCTCGAAACAAATGTTCTCTTTCCGTTTATTTCTTCGAATCATTTTTTTAATTCATTTTGTCTGGTGAACTTCTTGTTCTTTTCAATGTTTCCTCCAAAGTCTTACCATTTATTTGACGGTTTCTTCCCACCTATTTTCCTTCTGAATAATAATTTTTGTTTTCTGTCCCGTTACATCTTTCATTTTTCTGATATCACCCTTCCTTTTCGCCTATTTTGTATAGACACCTTTATAAATACTCCTTTGCATTCGCCATTATATCTAATCCTTTCCTTCTACACTTCTCATATTTCACGTCTCTTTTTCTCTCTATTTTATCTATTTCTCTACGTCTTTCATCACTATATATTTTCTGATCTCTATTCTTTCTTTTCCTCTTCATTTTCTTCTTTTCTCTTCCCTACTTTTTTCCTCCATATTGACCTGATATCTCTTTTCTTCTTTTTTCTCCGTGTTCTCTTTTGTCTCTTCTTAATTCATATTGTTCTGATTCCTCTCTTTGACTCTACTTTATATTAGAAACCGTCAACTAAAACTGTCACCAAAATAGCCAACATAAGTTTCTTCAGTTTTTACGTTAGGCTGGCTGGTCGTGTACGCATCACGCACTCGGGCTGCACCCATGAAAGATTGAAAATTTAAATATTCACTCCTTGTGCCTTGAAAAAGTTTTTTGTTTTGTTTTTCCAAAAAATTTCTCTCAAAGTAGGTTTTTAGAGGATGATCAGTTTACAATGTAAGTTTAGGCTAAATTGTTCCCTTAGAAGTACGTCAGCGTTCATGCTTGTGCTTTTGAAAATTCCAAAAGACATTGATCACATGTCGTTCTATATTGAGTGACTTACCAGACCTGTTCTTGACTATGACGTAAGTTACCGGAAATAATCTTTTACTAAGGATTACGTGGTCTGATAATGAGTGGACGCCTCATTGAACTTACGGTTCTTGTTTATTCATCACTTTTTTTTCTTCTTCTTTCTTGCATGTGTACTTTTTGTTTATTTCTTTTTCCTCCTTTTTCGTTCTTTTGTTATTCTTTGTTCTGTATTTTTTTTCTTTCTCTTTCCTTCCACTTTCTTCTCTCTACTCTTTTTCAGCTAGAAAGAAAACATGGTGACTAATTCATCGCGCAGTTCACGCTTCAACCCTCTGTTTTTCATCATTCGCAGCTATTTATACTTGTCTTATCTGGATTAGGCTTCATTCGATTATTTATTCTTTTGAAGTTTCCTTTTTTAGAATTTCTGTTCCATTGTTATTTTTGCTTTATGAAACAAATAGTTCGAGTAAACAATTTGACGAGTCGTATACACAGGCAAGTTCTAATTACGAATTGAGCAACGTATGTCATAAGTATAGTTGTTTATAGATTACATGTTCGTAACACTTGTTTTTTTTTTTTTAATTGCAGCGTTCCAAAACCCATAAGGTAAACCTTTGACTCCAACACCAATGTATTCCGAAGTAGCCTTTATTTCATTAGTGTTGAAGTTTAATTCGCTTCTAATAACTTGTTTTCCCACGTATCTCGGTATTTATCGCAGTTTCTCTTTATGTCAGTTATCTGCAAAAAAATGGAAGGAATATCTCGGTCAGCCCAATATGTAGGCTCGCTAAGGTAAGAGCTAGTGTTGGGGAGATGGAACAGACAAAGTCTCGGTGAATCAAAGTTGAATATTTTTAGTTTATTAATTCCAGAAAAAAAAACTCTTTGTTGAAAGGTATTAGAAGGATGACTGAAAAGAAAGGGGGATCCATGAACTTATCCTGGATGGAAATTTGATGAAAATAGGGGAGGTAAGAGGCGGAAGAGGAAAGATTAATGATGAGAACCTCCGGGGAGGGGGGATTAGCTCCAAACTCCGCACGGTTAGGCTTGGGCATCAATATACACATGTAGCTGTAGTGTGGGGTTACTACTCAGAGGAGACAACAGAGCTTCACTGCACTTCTCTCTCTCTCTCTCTCTCTCTCTATATATATATATATATATATATATATATATATATATATATTCTTCCGAAGGGGTAAAGCCTTCTCTCTCTCTCTCTCTCTCTCTCTCTCTCTCTCTCTCTCTCTCTCTCTCTCTCTCTCTCTCTAAAGAGAGGGGGGATCATTTTGAAAGAGGATTATGATTCGGAAGTAAGAAAGTAACTCCACTATTTTTCTCCAAAGCTCCTAGACATTTTATAGCTGAAAATGCCCCGAGGGATTCTGACTAACATTTTTGAAAATTGAATCAAATAAGCATCATGTGTGTTAATCGCACCGACGGCTGAAATTTTCACGTTCCATTTCAACCATTCTATCGGAATATTCCAACAAAGGAATGGCAGACACCAAAGCTAGTTAGCTTGCGCATCTGCCTAGAGAAAGAAACTCCTGTCAAACCTATCGCCTAGGAGCCATATCACTATTCGTACCACCTCGGTAGACTAAAGCATGCAAACTTTTGTATAAAGGATGAAGTCGGTCGTGCGCATGTCTTATTCCACCTTTGAGAAGGCTGTTTCACGTACAGGCTGACTTGAAGCCTGAAAAACTTGGCCCGTTCGTTCGCGCCAAACCATCATATGTTACATGTATAATTGTATAATGTGATTTATTCAGAAACGCGGCATGTCCGGAGAAGTTGATGATGTTCAAGGGATATATCTCTCATATTCAGTAACACGATGTGATGTGATTGAATGAAAACCGTAGACGTCGCTAGTCGTGTGGCTTGAGTACAGGCCATGATTACGTGGTCTTTGAAAAAGCAATTTATACAAAGCGAACAACGATCATCAGAAGAGCAAGATTCTGCTCAGATCCTGCTGTCCTACCTCTTTGTGCAATCGGTAGTGGCCAAACAATATGAAATAAGGAAACCTCATCCCTTGTTCAACCTCAAATTCTTCCTTGATTCTACAACCGGGTAAATTGAGTACTCTCAACCACAACTCGTGCTCTACTTGACTAAGCATAGTAAATATTAGTACGATGCAGTAACAGTAGATGCTCTCTCTCTCTCTCGCTCTCTCTCTCTCTCTCTCTCTCTCTCTCTCTCTCTCTCTCTCTCTCTCTCTCTCTGTATATATATATATATATATGTATTGTGAAGAAAGTTGACTATTCGGAAAAAAAGACTTGAGGCCGATAAGTACATCAAATTCTTCATTGGTAGCAAACGTTTCGAACGAAATTAGGACTTCTTCAGAGTTTTTGTCAATGGTGAGTTTACATCAGGTAAAACGTAGTTGTAATTTGGTAGTAATTGATATTTTGCTGTTAATGACGTTGTTATTGAAAACAATCTTAAAAAAACAACTGTTTTTTTTCTTTTTTCTTTTTTTGCAAAGTTCCGTTGTAGAATGCTTTCATGATCGGAAATTTCCATATCGTCAATTCTCTTCTGATAATCTTACCGGGTCTATATCTTTTTTCTACCACACATGTGCACACTCACATACACACACACACACATATGTGTGTGTATATACACGTATATATGTGTGTGCATTTAAAAAACAAATTTTAGCTCTACATACAACCTTATGAGACTTATCCCCTTCAAAGTAGTCCTATCTACTATCGACGCTCCTTTCCCAGCATTTTTTTTAAAATTCTGAAATACGTTTTGGAAATCGTTTTGGGGGGCAGTGTGCAGGACTCGTGCATTTCCTTCAGACTATTTTACCGTCTGAAACTTTTAAAGGTGGGTTTCAGTTTTTGGGACAAAAAAAAAATATCAGTGGGAACCAAATTCAGAAAATAGGGCAGCTGCACTACGAGATTCGTTTCGTGCGTCGTCGAAAATTTGGTTTTCTCTCGGCAGACGTGGCACCACGTGGCAATACTATTCACAATCTTTTGAAAACATGTAGTGAGAACTTTTACTGATTCTTATCACTTGGGAACTTCATGGACAGTCAGGAGGCGATTTACACGGTTCACAGCATGCTCTTTTTTTTTAGTGTGATCGTCAGTTAACGTGAAAGGCATCGTCTTTAGCTGATGATCTTCTCGGGTATAAATGTGGATATCTGCATCGCGAACGGCTCGGAATGTCCAGTGGCAACATTAGAAGAATCTCAAAAAAGGTCTTCCTGCTTTGAAACAGAATTTCACACAAACTCATAGCGTTTCAAGATGCTTTGTCGTATATTTTGGGGGCAAGCGCCAAGCGCGCTACACACACACACATACACACATCTTCTTTGGCACATTTAGCTAACTGACCAAGGTAGCTTGATTTGATAGTGTTATTTTTATACATATGGTCAACGTTACTGCCACATTGTATTCAAGTTACGACCACTGCTGGGTTTTTCCGCCCTGATCTGGGATTTTCAATGTCATGATGGGTTTCTGGTGTTTTATTTCTATAAGTCCATAAAATTTGGGCTTTTATCCGTCATTTTTAGAGGTAGATGTTTCCAGAAGGAAAATCTACTGCAGAAATTGAAAGTGTAGGCATACACTTCGTTTATAGTTGCGTTATGTTAAGAGTTTCTTGAAATGAGTGAATTTCGTTAAGGGGTTATCAAGTTTCCAACCCATTGACTGCTAACTGCTGAAGGGCTATACTTTTTTATCTACCATGTTTGCCAGATGTAAGGGAAGCAACTCTTTCATATAAATTTATTTAAAGTAGTGTTTTTATGCAAACCAGAAATTTAATGTTTTTTCTGTTGGTGTCTTTTTAAATTTTAATTGTAAATGCCTTTCCTATTAAATGCTGAGTTTAGTGAAAGTGAACCATCAGACAATTTAATGTCATGTTTTTATGCATAGAAGAAAAGTACATGTAGGTAAGAGATATAGAAAATAAGAGATATAAAGATTTTAAAAATTTTTATTGGTGATTTCGACTGGAAAAAATGAAGATAAATCCATTCATAACAGGGGAAGAGAATTCATAAAAGAAATTAATCTATAACAATGGGAATTCCTGTGCTTAATTTCGGCATCAGCTGTAGCACCTTTCTGTGACGTAAGCAACATTTCAAAGCTGATACAGAATTGTAGTACAGCGTTTATTGCCCTGGGAGTATTGAATTAATAATTAGTTTCGTTTTTATCGCATTATACACGCTTAAATCATTTACTTGGTAGTTTTTCTAAGATCTACGTTTTATTTTAGCTTATCTGATGTTTTTTTTAAAGGAGTTTATTATTTCCAGATGAGTGGCAAAACTGGTCACGAGCACTTTAAAAGTTCGATTTATTTAATGGATAAAGCTCGTATATATATATATATATATATATATATATATATATATATATATATATATATATATATATATATATATATATATATATATCAATCAGGGTATTGGCAAAGCACTGTCACGTTAAGATGGGCTTCCTGGGGAATAATAATCATAAATAACAATGACGAACCTTCATCTAAGAAACTGAAAATAAAATAACATTAATTTTATGAGGACGTCTGATCAGACAGTACTGAAGGCAATGAAGCCAGACTCCCTTGATTAATTCATTATCAAATGATGTTCAGTGCTATATATTGCACAGGAAATAATTACAATGAATGGACATCTGAAAAGATAGATAGCTCTAAGCAAGACCAAAATAATTAAAGACCCAACGCAGAACCTGGAAACAAGAATTACAGGTTACATGAATTGAATAAAAGATACATTATCTTAAGAAATTTTTCAAAAAGTTTAGAAGCAGGTCTCGTTAGTCACTCACTAAAAACCGTCAAGACACCAATGTCTTTTGGCAGCATGAGAGTGATCAATCAAAAAATTGGAAAAAGGGGTGATCAATGATTAGATTACTTCTATCGCAATTTGTTCGGCGGTGATCACTAAAGAGCCGGGATTGAGACAAAAAATGCGTGACCGCTGCCAGACCCGAAATAAACGATAAACTCATATTAAAAATTGACCTCCACTAAAACCTTATACATGGAGTATTAAAAAAAAGAGGGTTTTTTCTGAACATAAGGAGTAAATATTTATAAATTCAGTCAGTTAGCTCCTGTAGTGTGACCGTACACATGCATAGCTAGCCAGCCAGCCAGCCAGTCAGTCAGTCTGTAAGAATTGGGAAAAAACGTAAAAACTAGAGTTGACTCTGTTGACAGTTTAGTTTGACGGTTACTAATATGATTGCAGGCGTAAGAGAAGTAATAGTTCTTAACTATAGGAGAGAGCGTTTCAGGCTATCGTCTGCTTTCACAGAGAATAAAAATCAAAATCTCATCCTCTGCAACGGCGTTATGTTTTCTTTCAGCCAAAAAAAGAAAGATTATTTCAACTACGTTAAGAAGATAAGAATGGTTCCCAGTCTCTTTATGCTAAAGAGTCGGATCTGGGCTGTCGAACCAGGAATAGAAGTCGCACCCACCCCTATCCGAAAGGGATATTAGTAAAAAAAGCAAGCATAGCTTTCGAGATTGTGGTTGACCAGCCAGTCAGCCATTAAGGAGAAAATAATCTTAGTTTCCGTATCTTACCTGATAATCACATTTCCTAATAATTCCAGGTGATTATCAGGTATTGACAAATCCCAAAATTGAAGAAACGAGAGCTCATATTGACATACCCACCCAGACAAGCAGGCTGTGGGGAGCTCATACAGAATTATCATCATCATTGGTCTTTTATCGTCCTTCGTTGGACATAGCCTTCCCCAGGATTCACCAGACCTCTCTATCATGGGCGTTGCGGAGTTAATACTTCCTGAACTCGTCTAGTTCGTCTCTCCATTTTCTTGAACATGAAGATGTATAAATGGCTGAAATAGTTATGTGCCACAGGTGTTCAAGCCCATGTAACATCTGGGAATTTAAAAGCTGATTTTCAAGATAGGCCTACCCTACTGACTTCAAGATTGGCGCAACATTATCTCCCTGTCCCTATTTGGCCTTATGCTGTACTAAGCAAAGCTTATTGAATATTGTGTAAATGAACACACGAGAAAGTTTTTTAAAATGTTTTTTTTCTAATATCCTCATCATCTACTATACGTCCATTGCTGGACAGAGGCCTTACTAACCTCCTTCCATGACTACCTCGACCGTGCTAACTTCTGTCATGTCTTGCCGGCAAACCTTTCTATCTCATTCCTCCATCTAAAGTTTAGGTTATTTAGTATCTCCTTGTCTTACCCCTTTCCTTGCCGCCCTATAACACTGTTACCTAACAAACACTGTTACCAAATAAAATATTAACATAAATGCTCACAAGCAGACTAACAGGTAGGCTTTCTAATTGACTACTCAATAATAGACCACCTACAAACAATAAATCAACTGATTGAAGAGTCATTAGAATACAACAAACCACTTTGTTTGACCTTTTCTAATACAAAAAAAAACGGAATAATTTGCTCTAATTTCGGGGGGAAGAGAAATAAATCTTTTTTGCGTGCATGATTAAAAAGACAGATCATTAATATACTTATCGAATCAAATTCATTAGATTGTTTTCTTAACTTCCATGTCACGACGTTTCTCTCTCACGCGTTTTACCAGAAGACCAGAGACAGGCTATAGATATTTCACTCTAGATAACTTTAGATTATATTATCCAAAGCTTCAAAGATTTCGAAAACATTTAAAGAGCTTAACAAAAAGTAACGTTTGGAATTTTGAATTACGAAAGCTTAAAACGAATACCGTTATCATAAAAGTTGAATAGAAAAGTTTTTTTTACGAAAATGTATTTAAACTAATTTTTGACTAAAACCCATCTATCGATTTCAACTACTATTTACCTCCACAAAGCCCATAAATCACCTACTTTCTATTCAAATACTAAAGTATTAGCAGACAAAACTTCGAATTGAATCTTGATAGTTAGTTTTCAAAAAGGGGGGTAGCATTTAATTCGGGTAGCAATTATAAACAATACAACAGATAACACAAAGTCAAAGAGTAAATTTCATAATAATTACGATTTTTATTCAAATTTCCTTTTTCTTTTCAATTTTTCTATAACGACGTTGATCATGTGACTAATCCTATTAAATAAGTAACCAGATCTTTTAAAATTTAGATTTATCACAATCTACATAATATACCTCTTGTGTCTATACTACCCTAAAAAAAGTTCATTTTGAAAGATAGGTGTATGAGTTCGAGTCTAACCTAGAGCTAATCCTTTATTTATCCAATCAGTGCCTGTCCTCTAACGGCCATCATTTTTCTTCATCTGTGGTTGTCATAAATGAAGCCACACTAAAAACGAACTTGATGCATATTCAACTGATTCTACTGCCGATATTGCTAAATAAGAATCTGCCGTGAACTTTTGCTAAGGCTTCTGAATTCTCGTATGTGAATTATTTCTTCCTTCGCCTTCATATGAGACAATGCTCCTTTTCCGTAGTTGATTGAATATTAGAGCAAGCAAATTTAAAGATAAAGCAGACGAATTAGAAAATGAAACGAGAAAATAAAAAAACGACAAGAAAACTGAATTGGGAACTTGAATGATCATATTACACTCACTGCTTCAATCGCTGCATTGTTTGTTTTTTTTTTCAAATTGAATTAGTTTAAACTTTTCTCTTAATAAAATTCGTAAACCTTTTTATATTGTTCAAATTCATTTGATATGCTCAAGTCCTTCGCAAGTTCCTTTGCATTTACAAATACTCCTTAAAAAACTCCTCTTTATTCCTGATGATCTGGTGATACTTTTCCGTTTCATCATCATCATCATCATCATCATCATCATCATCAGTAGTCTTTTGACGTCCGTCGTTGGACATAGACCTTCCCCAGGATTCGCCGCAATTCTCTATCTTGGGCGTCGCGGAGCCAGTATTTTCTGAATTTGTCTAGTTCATCTCTCCATCTTTTAAACTTGTCGGCCTCGGTTTCTCGTGTGATCTCCGGGGATCCATGTTGTGAGTCTTGATGTTCATCGGTTGCCTTTCATTCTTGCAACATGGCCTGCCCATTGCCATTTGAGTTTTTTAAATAGTTTCTATGATGTCTCGGACTGCATCGTGTACATCAAATCCTTCCTCAGTTTTTTCGCTTGGTATATTAATCTCAACCAGACCTGGTCTTGTTAATCACCGTTATGTGAACCCTGTCTCTAGTCAGCATGTCGAACGATTAATTAAAAAAAATTACAAAAAAGGGGGTGATCAATAAATAAGTTACTTCTTTCGCTTTTTGTTTGGCAATGATCACTAAATAATGTATGAATTTCTAGATAAACGAGGGTGAATGCTACCAGACAAACTAACGAACAAATCTAGCATAAATTCATATTGAAAGTGGGACCCTCGATTAAAAACCTATGTTTGGGGAGGAATTTTTTTTTAAGTTTTTGTCTTGACATGATGATGATGATGATGATGATGATGATGATGATGATGATGATGATGATGATGATGATGATGATGATGATGATGATGATGATGATGATTAAAAAAAAACTTCTTTGAAAGTTGAAATTCCCAGCCCTCTCGCTCTGTTGGTGTAGCTTATAAGCCATACAGCCAATCAGAGAGACGGACTGATAGCCAACCAGCCCGACTCAAAAACTGCAGAAACCTATCTTGACAGTATCGGTCGACGGTTTCCAATAGTCATGCAAAATAACGGGGGGGGGGAACGATTAACTCTAAGTAGAAAATATTTTTTGCGAACCCACATGAAGAATTGTCAGACAATCGTGTGAGAGAAATATCATGAGAGGTGTCAATTGAGGCGTCAAATATACTATCAAGCTGATAGCGAAAAGCTTTCAAAGTAATTACAATACTCTACCCCCGTAATGGTTTCACAGTCAGATTTGGGATATAACGGTCCAGAGCCTCACAGTGGCGCGTCGAAGATAAAAAGGATTCATAAACATGTTTACCATGTTTACCAGGTTTATGGAATGGCATCGATGTACATCAGAATTCTTTGTCTGTTGATTTCTTTTTTGCAAAATCCGAGTGATTCAATATTTATCAAGATTTGACAATATGATGTTGTAAAAATTGGTCTGGTTAAAGATTAATTTGTTGTGTCTTATGCTTATTCTTTGTGCGCATTTATGACATTATTGGCGCAATAATTTTCTGGTAAGAATCATTGAAATCTGCCTTGATCCTCCTTTGGTACAGTCGTATATATATATATATATATATATATATATATATATATATATATATATATATATATATATATATATATATATATATATATATATATATACATATATATATATATATATATATATATATATATATATATATATATATATATATATATATATATATATATATACACGCTCACACGACTTAATAAATTCTTACTAGAAAATCATGGTGCCAATAACATATATATATATATATATATATATATATATATATATATATATATATATATATATATATATATATATATTATTTCTTCCCGAAAAGAATCCAGTCATTTAGTATTTACGAAAATATAGCCTCGAGACCTCACACATTTATCCAAGCATTTCCCCACTTTTCAAAACAGTCTGCGACATCCCTTCATGTGATCCTCGGCAGCTGCTCTGTCACGCTCACCTTAATCTGTACGGTCTGAAATCTTTTGGAGGGAAAGCCAGAAGTCGCACGGAGCCAAATCTGAACAGTACCATCGAGGTGATGCGATGCTTTTCCATGAAACTCTATGTGAGTTGTCCATGGGAAAGTATATGTATATATATATATATATATATATATATATATATATATATATATGTATATATATATATATATATATATATATATATATATATATATATATATGTATATATATTATATATATATAAATATATATATATATATATATATATATACATATATACATATATATATACATATATATATATGTATATATATATATATATATATATATATATATATATATATATATATATATATATATATATATGGGGGTGTTTGGCTAGGTTGGTAGATATTTACTAAGCTTTGAAGATGCAATCTCTACCTGTATAGACATGATCTATGTGTGTGTGTCTGCACGCGCGCACACATGTGTTTGTATTAGTGAATTAATTTCATCACAGGGTTTTGTCATTGCTAAGAATAATGATAATGCTTTTGACAAATAAATTCAACACTTTTCACACTTGAATGAGTTTTTATTTCGTTTTCAAAATGCTATATTACTTCCAAAGAGCTGAATTAAAAAAAGAAAATAATAAGATGATCACTATTATCATTATTTTGCGACTATTTGCCTCCATTGCTTTTTATCGCAACTAAACTCAGGCCGTTTCCCATCGGTAGTGAGTGAATAAATCAACAGCACGGATCAAGTTCCAGGTCGAATTCACGACCCTCTATGCCGGAGGATGTCTCGCTTGACGCGCAACGGCTCTTATCCCTGAGCTACTGGAACTGGTGGTACACACTAGTCCAAATCAAACCCTTATTCTTTATAAATGAATGCAAATAGTTACAAAAATTAAGTATCAATGATTTACAATATCTCGCCTAAGAAAGTGAATAAAATAAAAGGAGGTCAATTCAGCATTAACAGCATTGATTTCGTCCAGACTAAATTCTTTCTGTAAAAAAAATGAAAGAAGAACTTTGGGATTTTATTGTCTCTAATGATGATATTCTTGACGTGTGAATTCAACTTCTGTTACATTTGAACAAGTTTTTTATCTGTTTCCAAAATGTGACTCGACTCTCCGAACAACCTTATGTAGTTATGTATTAAGAAATGGACGTATTTGGTCCTACGGAATGATTTTTTTTTTTTTAATTGCGTTATATCATATTGAAACTGATTTTACTTATTTTACAATTTTAATATATCACTCAATTCTACGTGGATAGAAAAAGCAATTAAAGAAGACGGAGTTGCTGCAAGAATCGAAATTTATGTTTAAGGCCCATGATTTAGGGGTCCGGGGAATCTTGGGAAAGGTCTATGTCCAACGACGGACACTAAAAGGATGATGATGATGATGATGATGATTGTAAATTGGCGGTAAATCAAATCTGCGTTGACCCAAGACAGCTCATAAACAAATAACTAAACTTTATAACTAGTGATGGTGGTGCTGGTGGTGTTACGTCATTTATACAGTGTTCAGATCAACCCCGGCAAGCCAGTTCTCAGCCAGGGGACATACTTAATCAAATCACTTTCAAGTGTTCTCTTTATTGTTGCTATGCGACTGGCAAAAGTGCAATGGCCACTCCAGAAAGGAAGAGGAAAAAGAAATAACCACTCGACCCAACAACCCGTCCGACAGACCCAGTGCCCCCAGATCATCCGACCAGAGACCCCTTGAACCCGTAAGAGAACAAAGCACTTTACTAAAGACACACGAGAAACAGTTGTCAAAAGACATGGCTCACTACAGGCCGTCCATAAAGTCCTGCACTCGTTTTAAAATTTCTCTAACTGTTATTATACAGAAGATAGAACTAATCAGTACATATTATTTAAAAGTTTGCTTTCCTATCCGGGGAGAGCAACAATATTTGGTATTCAACCTGAAAAGGAATCTGGCATCTTATCTTAGCGATCTTTTGGATTCGATGAGAAAAGGTAATAATTCCACATGGAAATAATTTCACGGCAAAAATGATTGCAGTCGAGTCTATTCAAATATGTTTCTCAAATGAAATGCTGCATTACATTGCTTTATAAGACTACTTAATCAGATGTAAAATTTCCCAATTCATAAAAATGTGAATATATATTTTTTCTAATTGTAAAAATACTTTTATGCATATATAGCAAAAATTATGCAGCCATTCCTTTACCTGCGACTGTTTCAGCGTGAGGCGTCGCCCCAACGTTCAAAATTTGGGCATTTTGACGAATCTATTTGATAAGCACTTATCTTTTATGTTTTTATATGTAGATTTCGAATAAACCCTAAGGACAATTGTGTTTTGGGGATAGCAAAGTTTGAATCAATAATAGATATGAGATGACTCATCAATACACACCATTAAAAATATATCTCACCTTAGATTCATAATTAGATGGATGGAAAAAATTAAGAATCTGGATCCATAAAAAACAAACTATGATCTGGTAGGATTGGCTCTACAAATGCATCAACAAAGATGGCTATGTTGGAGCGTATCTAACGAATATTACATTGAGAACAAAACTTAGGGAGTTGTAATTTCCAATAATATAAACTAAGTAGTTCTAACACTTGTAGAATTTGGGTTATTAAATTTTAAAACCAGTGCAGAACTTCATGTTCGCCCTGTATTTTCTGGATACATAAATCAATTCGTCGGCATAACCCTTGTGTTAAAATTGTGGCTTTAGTTTATTTAGGTTTTAGGTCCATTGCTGGACATAAACCTTCCCCAAGATTCAACATACCACTCGACAGGTCTCGTACTTTCTGAAGCTGTTTAGTTCGTCACACCATCTCATTTTTTGCCGAGCACAATTCCGCATATGATATCTTTGTAGTGAGTCATGAAGTCCAGCAGTTGTTTGACTGTCTTACTTTTTGAGGTTTCCTATGGTTTCAATATCTCTGACTCCGGTTTGGTCTATAATATACCGTGCTGTCTTATGATTACTCCACTTGATGTTAATCACGATTCTCTCTTGCGCACGCTTCATTGTTCTTATTTTTAGAGGCAATCTTTTGGTTAAGTTCCATGTTTCAGCTCCATAGGTGACCATCGAGAGGATGCATTGGTTGTAAACACTTCTTTTTAAAAACTAATTGGATTTTCTGGTTCTGGAAAGTTGAGCTTGCTTTGCCAAAAGCTCGCCAACCTAGCAAAAACAGTTGCTAATATGACAGTTATCAGGTTACAAAATGCTTTTTTTTTTCTTTCTTTTTTTTTTGCATATATTTGGAAAATGTGCGGTATAGTTTCTTGATTTTCGACCAGGGTTTTTTTCGTTAGTTCCCACCTCACTAAATAATTATAGCTATTACAGTTCGCCGTATTTTTGTTTCTTAATCAAATATGAATTTTAAAAATAACACAAGCTAACATTTATCCTACGACACTAGCCCTTACCCCTAACACTGAACCTAGGATATTATCTCGATGAAATGAGTTACCGAAATGTCCATAACCTTTTTTTTTACATTTATTAACCGAAGAAAAATACGGCAATCTGAAACAGCTATAATTGTTTAGTGGAATGAGTAAGAAAAAAAATGAACGATATCTGATAAGCTAATATTTACAGAAGATCCACCATTGTGAAAATCATGCTAAAAACTTTTTTGTAACTGATCTAAAATGTCTACTGAAGATATTCTTACTCGCTGAGGGCCACTCTAGCATGTCTAATTAGTTTCATTTGTCAACTGAAAGATTCCTACGGAACTCCATTACAGCGCCAGGACTAATATTACTTCATTTACATCTCACTTGTTTTTCATTTAATGTTTATGTTTATTATCTAACTTGAACTGATTTATATAACATTTTAAAGGTGGTTAGCTGTTGTTTAGAGTTAATCCTTCTGCGATTCAGCATTTCCATTAATCCGGTACTCCTCATGTCCCAAAGGTTCCGAATTAAGGAGGGTCTACTGTACCAAATTTTTAGAATATGCCATGGTACCTTGAAAGCAAAATCTTTATTGTGCGTGGGTCTTGTTGCTTTACCACAATATCAACAGCAACAGTAACCGGTGCCATTTGGGTTTTCTAATGTATTATATAATATCTTTGACTCCTGTTTTTTTTTCTAGTTTAATGTATTGTTTCGTGATCCCTCTGTGTGATGTTGAGCATAATCCTTTCTTGTGTACGTTGCATGGTTCTTATTTTGAGTCTTTTTGTTAGGTTCAATGTTTCAGCATTTCAGTTGAGAGGATGCACTGGTTGTAAATCCTTCTTTTTATTACTCATTAATTTTCAACTATTGAACTTGCTCTGTCGGCGGCTAGCCAACCTATGGAGATTCTTTACATGATTTCTTTTTCATTTTGTGGTTTCAATGAATATCTTCGCTCTTCCCTGCTCAAACATAGATAAATCTTGACAATGCTGACGATATGTGCCTTTTATCTGACTCAATGGAAAATGCTCAGCATTAACTATCGATAGTGCCTGGTCCAAATTATCAACTGAAAACAATAGATAGACATAGACTTAAGAAAGTTGATGAGTCTAAAAACCATGACTCTCGGGTGAATTTAACTGAGCAAGATGTAAAGATCCAAAAGAAACTTGCTTGGAATACTCTAAGCCGTACGTAAACAGTATGGGACTCAAAAGATTCACGTGTGGTGAATACTACTCTCTCCCCTGCCACAGTTGAGATGGTTCTACTGGATTGGTCAGAATGCTAGGCACTGACAAGACAATTTTAAAGATTCATACATACGTATGTTGCGAAGCGTTCTCAATGTCAGATGACAGGATCGCATTAAAAATCCCATCCTTTAATGTAGACTTCATCGCACCAGTAATAAAATCACTGCAATAAAATCTCTGCTTTTTTTCAACGAGATCTCATCACGAGCAAAATTGTACTCTGGAAACCAACTCATGAAAGGATATAATGAGGAAGACCAATGGAAATTCATCTTGAGTCGCTGACACTGCCATCAATACGACGGAAGGTCTAGCAGTTTGCATGATGAACAAGGAAAAATAGCTAATGAATGCCAAGTCTTTGAATAAAATACTTATTTATGGTGGATTTGCGTGCTTAATTTTCATCTTACCAATATTGAGCTAGCTGAAAGGAAAACGGTGTTGGTAAGATACGAGGAAGTAACGAGAAGTTGGGATGTAGAAACCTTGGCCGTGTTATTCTGACCGTCTGTTTTTTTTTCTTCTTTTTTTTTTTTTAATTGAGCAATTCACCATTAGCTACGTCCTGTCTGCTAGGACCATTTAGTGTGTAGCAAGAAATCTCCGAATACACTCAAAGAGGACTGAAACGTCGTGTTAAAACTAAGAAGGGCAGGAATACTACTCCAGACAATTTATAGAATAAGAATAAAACCGTAGAATTTCAGATAACATCTATAGAAAAAAGCATCCGTTGTTGGACATAGACCTTACTCAAGATTTCACCCAGCCCGACCTCGCTATCTCGCAATATATTCTGAATGTGTTTAGTTCGTCACATTATCTCATTTTTAGCCGGCCACAGTTTTGCAAATGATCTCTGAGGATCCAAATCGTGATGTCCAGCAGTTGTTTGATATACTTGCTACATGTCCAGCCAATTGCTATTTGAGTTTCCATGATATCTCTGGCTCTTGTGAGCATGATTCTTTCCTCTACATTTTGAATGGTTCTCAGTTTGAGGGTCAATCTTTCGGATAGTTTCCCTGTTTCAGCTCGATTCTTATCATGGATGCTATAGCCATTATAATTCAACTAAACATTATTTTATGAAATGAAAAAAACGTTGCAAATATAGAAACCAGAATGAGGATCCAAAATGATTAATGCTTTTGTTTTTAAATATAAAAGAAAAGGTAAAACAAAAAGAGAAAAAACTCATAAGAAATATTTTGGGAAACGAAGAAAGAAGTGAAGGGTTGAAATAGAGAGAAAGAGAGGATTGAAGGGTTGAAAAAGAGTTAATGAAAGAATTGCAGCGTGAAAAAAATGAAAAATAAAAAGCAAAGAGGATGGAAAGAAAGAGTTGAAGAAATGAGAAAGAAGGTGAGAGAACGAAAGAAAAATGAATAAAGGAAGAAGAAAGATGGGAAGAATGTGAAAAGAGAGGATTGGAGAAATGAGAAAGAAAGAGAGATAAAGAAAGTAAGAAAGAAAGATAGACAGAAAGATAATAGAAAGAAATAATTGAAAAGATGAGAAAGAAAGAAATACAATGAGAAAAAGACAGGAAGAAAGACAGAAAGGAAGATAGAAAGAATTGAAAAGATGACGAAAAAAGAAAGATGGAAAGAAAGAAATAGAAAGAAAAGAAGAGATGAGAAAGAAAGAAAGAATTAAAGAGACAAGAAAGGAAGAGAAAGAAATAATTGTAAATATGAGAAAGAAAGAAAGTCAGAGAGAAATAATTGAAGAGATGAGAAAGATAAAGAAAAAGAAAAGAAAAGAAAAACAGAATATGAAAGAAAGAAAATGCGTATGGAAAGAGAGAAGAAAAAACGAAAGAAAATACAGCAATGAAGAAAAAATAGATGAAAAAAAAAACAAAGAAAAAATAAAGAAAAGGCCAACTGAGAGAGAAAAAAAAGAAGCAATTTGCCCAGGACTTATCATCTTTTATCATATCAAAAGGTTTGTACAAAATGTCAACAACTTGCTCCCACGCAACACGAATTCTCTCGAGCCGCGCTTGTCTAAAAATCCATTATCTACTTATATAATACGACACGTGATGGTCTACCTTCTCTGTCTGTAACATTTGTCGAGATAACTATTAGCTCTTCATCCAAAAATTCATTCAAAAACCAATGTCATTATCGAGAGAAATAACTCCTGATTGAAATTACCCCCTTTGACCATTGGGTGAATATATATTCTGTCTGTAATATTTGTCAAAGGGGCTAATTGGTAATTGTTAAATTCATCAAAAATCGAATATCATCAAGGGAAATAATTCCTGATTGGAATTACCCTCATTTGACCATTAGGTGAATGTCTGTAACATTTGTCAAGGGGTATAACTACTATCAAATTCTTGAAAAGTTGAACTTCATTATCAAGGGAGGACACTCCTATTTGAAATTCCACCCCCTCTAACCATTAGGTGATTTTTGAAATTTTATATTCGATTCACATTTTTATTTCTATTCATTGAAGAGTTACATCGTCAATACAAGCAATCCATGAATTTAAGAGTTAAGCTACTTCACGGGGAGGTTTCCTACTAATCGTCTCTTAGAACAGCTATGGGTAAAGCACTGGGGAAAAATAAAAAGATCTGGGGAGATAGAATTATAAAGTTGCCTGTGACAAGAAGTAATGAAATAAAACGTCTAATATATTGTTCAGTGTAGTTAATGTCGAACATCAGATATATATCATTTATTCATTCAGCCTGAGAACGGCGTTGGCTAACAGTATCTAAATATAACAAATAAAGACAAATAGTATACTCGCCACAAAGAAAAATATATATCTATATCTTTTAACCAACCACGAGAACAAACTGACTTCAGAAAAAGCTACCCAAGCATCAACCAACACCATTCAGTAAACCAATTAAAAGAGATATAGAATGCCACTAGATGTAGCATTTATTGACTTTAGAAAGACCTTCAATTCAGTGGAAATCCCCGAAGTCATTGATGCAATAATACAACACGGCGTAGACCCAGCATATGTTAGAGTACTGCAACATATCTACCGAAACTGCAGTTCCTTCATCAGGCTACATAAAGATTCTGAGCCCTTTCAACTAGAAAAAGGATTGAGACAAGATGACACAAACGAACCTAGCTCAACCAAACTCTTCACAGCCTGCCTGGAGATTATCTCAGTCTTAGAATGGGAACACAAAGAAATCGGGATAGACGGAGAATACCTAAGTAACCTCAGATTAGCTGATGATATCGCCCTTTTTGCTAAGAACCTCCAAGGTCTCCAAATAATGTTAGACGAACTAAATGAAGTGAGAAAGAAAGTTGGCCTCCATATGGACTTTCGCAAAATAAATGTCATGTACAACAAACATGATGGGGACAAAGACATAACGATCGAAATTGAAAATGAAGACCTGGAGAAAGTAGACCGCTACATCTACCTAGGACAATGAATCTCCATGAAGTCATTAAAAGAAGAGGAAATAAAGCGAAAAAGTAGTAGGTAAGTTTTCTGTAGAGCAAGCTCGACATTCAAGAAGAAAATCCCACTCGTCCTAAAAAGAAGGGTTTACAACCAATGTATCCTACCGGTGGTCACATATGGAGCTGAAACATGGAACCTAATCCAAAGATTAACCCCCAAATCGAGAACCATGCAACTTGCACATGAGAGAATTATGCTCAACCTCACATGGAAGGATCGTAAAACAGCACAGAATATCAAAGAAAAGACAGGAGTATGATACATCATGGAACTTTTTAAAAAACTCAAATGGCAACGGGCTGGACAAGTTGCAAGAATGTCAGAAAACTGCTGGACGACACGACTCATGACATGAATTCCCAAAGATAAGGTGCGAGACTGTGGCCGACAGAAAGTAAGATTGCGTGATGAGCTAGATAGATTCAGAAAGTACTGGATCTGCGATGCCCATGATAAAGAGTTCTGATGAATCTTGGAGAGGTCTATGTCCAATGACGGACGCTAAAAGACTGATGATGATGATGATGATGATGATCGAGTGAACTATTTTGTCCATCTGCTGATTCCCGAACCCTCGTTTGATTGTTCGCTATTACTAATAATTTACGATTGATACAAGGGGAGATAAATCTTTGTTCCTATGTCTGGTTTTAAATCAGTAAACATTGACAATATTTCCTCTCTCTCTCTCTTTCTCTCTCTCATATGAGTGTGTGTGTGTGTGTGTGTTTGTGTGTGTGTGTGTGTGTGTGTGTACGTGCGTGTGTGTACGTGCGTGTGTGTATGTGTGTTCAATGGTAGTCGTCTGCCTGGTCCCCCATATTCATACATACAGCTTTTTTTTTATAAAGGGTACGAGAACGTAATGTCATTTTTATATAGCTTAAACTTGGATGTTATTCAACACCGCCAAAAATTGAATGAATATGCCTCTATGTTATTCTTTAAATCCTCCAGGCCCTACCGTACAAGACGAGGGACGAAACATTTGAAGAGAGTCATTTTCGTCATTTTTTACGCTATGGATTTTGTCTGAGTAAGAATACAATGACAGCCACCAAAAGGATTTGAAGTGTTTATTAGATGTTTGCACATGCGCGTCAGGCAATTTCGATTCCTCCGAACATTCAGGAAGGCCAGTGTTGCTGGATAACGACTTTCTGTAATCAATTGTTGAGGCAGATCCTCATCATACCATTGAAGAATCATCAGTGAAACTGAATTAAACATGGTCTACTGTACAAAAGCATCAGGTGAACAGAGAAAAGGTGTCATTCTGCGTCATGATAATCACAGACTGTATTCAGCGAGAGAGACTAGACAGAAGATCCAAGATTTAATAATGGTCTGGAAAAGTCACGCAATATAAAATGTCACGTGAACAACATATTTTCCTACATGCTCTGTTCTGGCTGATCATATTTTTTTTAAAGAATAGGAAAAGAGATTGTCAATGAAAAACTTACTTCTCTCACCTTTTGTTGGACAGTGATGACAAAAAGTTTGAATTTTCAAGAAAAAACAAACGGGAATTCTACAGGGCATAAATTAAGAAATCAATTTAACATAAACTCACCTTGCTAATTGAACCTAATACTAAAAACCTACCCATGGGCGAAGTTTTTTTAGAAACAAGAAAAAAAAAACGTTTTCCGTACATAATAAGGAGTCGATGTTTCAAACTCACCGTAATCAGCAGCGTAATCTGTAGCAGCCTTTTAGCATCCATCATTGGACATAAACCTCCCTCAAGATTGCGAGACCTCTCGATCGTGGGCGTCGCGGTGCCAGTACTTTCTGGAATCGTCTAGCTCGTCGCGCCATGTTCTATTTTGCCAGCCACAGTTTAGCGTATGATCTCTGGGAATCCATGTTGTGAGTTGGATTGTCTACCGGTTGTCTGGCATTCTTGCTACATGACTATTTGAGCCTTCTAACGGATTCTATATCTTTCACTATTTTTCTCTGATACTCTGTACTGTTTTATGGTCTCTCCATGTGATGTTGAGTATGATTCTCATAAACTAAACAATCCTATTGCCCTCTAAGGACATTACGGAATGAACTGCCCTGTGGACATAAACAAAGAAAGGTGGATTGATTGATATGAGTAAACTGCGACGGATATAAACGGTCCTCGATAGATGGATGAGATCGTAACGGGGGATAATGTTGGTGCCCAAAGGGTAACCAGACGTTGGGGGCATGGAGTAAACAAGCCAAATGCGGCAAGTGTTTCGAATTTCCTAGCATTTCAGGACCCGAATTCCTAACATTTTAGCAGTCTAAGATGATAAAATATATCATCTTCAGCAGTCTTATACATACATACATATATACATATATATATATGTGTGTGTGTGTGTGTGTGTGTGTAGATATATTTATATATATATATATATATATATATATATATATATATATATATATGTATATATATATATATATATATATATATATATATATATATATATATATATATATATATAATCTGATTTCCAGCCAGAATCTCAAAAATAACTTTGATGTGAATGAGACGTAAGGATAGGTGATAATTGCATAATTCATTTCAAAATAGTTTACGCTTACTTTCATATCTTGTCTAATTCTTATTTCCTTTTTATCACCCTCCGTTCTCTGTTCGTTATACTCCTAGATAGATAGATAGATAGATAGATAGATGTTAAGTGTGGATTAAAACTGTGGAAACTGACTTAAATAGTTTCGTAAGAACACTAGACAAGGAAATCAAGAGGAAAAAGTGAAAGAAAGAGAGAGAGAAAGAGAAGGGAACATTTCAAATTACAAGGAAAGAAAAATCAAAGAAAATATTTGTGACACAGAACAAGCAATGAACAACTTGACTGGCCAGCAGACAGACAAAGGAAGGAACAAATGGACGGACAAAAACGCGAATTCGAGCGAATTTCATTACCATTAGAAAGAGTTGCCCGGTCCTCTTTCACTGATGTTTGAAGAGACATCGAATTTCACCAATCACGGTGAATGTCAGTCATTCTAGCAAGATTACGCAACCATTTTCCATCTCCTTCAGCACGCATGCGCTTACATCTTCAAAGCCGCTTGAGCCAATCAAGTTGTCCTCGAAACTCACCTTTTTCTCCGTCTTGGAAAATAACAGCCGGATATTAAAGGGATGAGTTGAAAGAAAATGTGTCCATCTGCCCACTTTTTCGTGTGCCCAGTTGAGTCAAAATAGTAGGCAGTTGGCCTCCTAGAGGGGATCAGGACAACCTATCCAACGCGAAACCATGACAACCGTAACAACCAAATTCTGAAAAATCGTTTGCTTCCGTCATTTTCGACATCTCTGCAGCTCGATCGTGGTTCGAGGTTGTTCCCGAAATTCTCCACGAAAGAAAGAATAGAGGAATTCAATTTAACAATAAGAAGAAAGAGAACAAAATCTGTTCAAAATCTGCGACTTTGTTTCTGCATTTTTTGACAGCATGCGACAACATTTCTTTCTAAAATAAAACAATTTGTTTTCAATTAATTTTCCAATTTAATCCCCGTTACGACATTCGAAAAAAATTATTGCATCAAAAATTAAAAGAAAAATATCGTCTGAAATGTAATATTCATTGGGATATGAAGTGTTTACATCAGTTATAAATACTGTAAAGTGTGCTTTCTTTATTTCTCTCTTTCTTTCTTGTACTTCTTATTTTTCATCTTGTGGGTGGATTGAAAAAAAAAAGAATTATAAGTAGTGTGACGTGAAAAAGAAAAAAAATACATTCCTCTCTTTTCAACAAACTTTCTCTTACCTTCCCTTCTTAGGAACGCAATGAACTGATTCAAATGTGGTCTGAACGAAAAACCTTTTGGCATTCATAGAACTGCCGACTCTCTTTCGTCGCAGTTAATAATAGAAATAGAAACAATAATACCAATAGTAGTAGTACTAGTAGTAGTAGTATTGGTTACTACCAATGCATTAGTACATAATTATTATTATAAATTGATTTATTCGAAATAGCCCCTTCCTTCTTTGCGTGAAGATAGGGAAGCTGGTCCGAATAAATCAACTTTTAACAGTTCTTCTTGAAAATTTAAACAGAAAGAAGGCCGAACAATACAGCAGTCGAAACGTTTTGGTTAAGATAACAAGGACAAGGCAATTAATCTGTATGAATAGCAACACCTAGTTTCAGAGATTCTGAAAGAATGACGATTGGGTGATACAATGGACGAAACGTTGTCATTAAGACAACAAAGACGAGAAATTTACTAAGATAAGTTTAGTCTGACACTGGGTCACAAATGTGGGGTACCCACTGAGGATCGAACTCACTTCATGGTAGTAACGGTTAGCTCACCTAGCTCGCTAACCATTGCTGGATGGCATGCAATCTTTCACCTCGTATCACATTCAATACTTGGTGGACTTTTCTTCAGCCGTTTGAGAGCTTCAACTCGTCTTGGCATAGAATTAATTAGTTCTGAAATCGTTGATCATACTAGGCGTAAGAGATTCAGGAAATCTTAGCGTTTTGCCGGCTTTTCAGACTCCTTCCACAGGTTCTTATCTGATATTGCCGACACGCGTTCAATAAGATTCATGTCAAGAGATTCATTGAGCCAAGAAAGTCGATGTAGTATTTGAAAATTGAGCCAATCTTCATTCGTCTAAAAATGTATACTGTGCCAAAAAGATTAGAGCTTATCGACAACTTCGATTCCCATCTGCATTTTACTGAAGGTTCAAAAAATATTTGAATTTTCAAACAAGTGTGAATGCTCCGAACACAGAATTAGGAATTAATTCAACATAAACTTACATCGTAGATTGAACTTAACACTAAAAACCTATTCAAGGGGCCAAAAAAAATTCTGGACATGATTAGGAATGAATGTTTAGATTTTCGGCCTTCTAGCTCCATCAATGCGGCCTATATATAACCAGCCAGCTGGACCAACCTAAAAACTGAAGAAACCTATGTTGACAGTTTTAGTGTCAGTTATCGTTGACGGTGTCTGATCAAGTTGTGAGAAATGTTGGTAAAAAATAATCATACTTGATAATGCTTTATTCAAGAAATTCAGGTACTATTTTTTCTCCCTGTAATTGAAATCTCGGTTGAAGCAGCTTATGTTTACTTCATACGGAAAGTCATGGGAAAGGCATGAATCCACTTCTCTCTGAGTTCTGTCCAATTACCAGATATCTTGCCAAAATGTCTCGCCATTGGCGTGCCATGAGCGGGGTGTAAGAACTTGAACAGACCTAGGCAGTAGCAGCAAAAGACTACACCCATGTTTAAACATCGACCAATAAGAATGATATCATTGTGTAAATCAATGGTTCTCAACCTTTTTTGTCCATGGCACTGTTTCACCATATTACAGTATGTCATACTCCCTTCAAAGATTGGCTCAGATAGGTACATTCCTGATAGGTACATATGCATATAAGATTGAAAATCTTTCATTTTTTTCTGTATTAGCACATATGCTTGGATTATTTTCGGAAAGGAAAAGTATTTTAAGTATACTAACAGTGACAAAAAATCCACTTTCAAACAGTTTGATTCTGCCAATCTATGGTCCCAATTCTATACACATCCACCAAAACCCTAAAATTCCTCCCGAGGGCAGAAGATTACCCCCTGGTTGAGAACCTATAGATATTTGCAAAGCCTAGTTTCGGAACTCTCTTTCGAAATATATGAAATTTTCACCCTCTTGAGTCATCTTTACCCGCTGACTAAGCTGATTCAAAACCGGGATAAGCTGGTTCATAGAGTTTGCTAGAAACCGTCAACACTAGCGGGTACTTATGCTTGAGTGAAAGCAAGAAGGATTCAAATTTCATTACAACCATCATTCCTTCTTACTTCCTTTAGACTGGTCTAAAAATCAAGTTATAGTAGCAGTAGTAGACTCATCATCATCATCATCATCATCAGTCTTTTAGCGTCCGTCGTTGGACATAGACCTTCCCCAGGATTTGCCACACTTCTCTATCATGGGCGTCACGGAGCCAGTACTTCCTGAACTTGTCTAGCTCGTCTCTCCATATAACATTTTGCCGGCCTCGGCTGCGCATGTGGTCTCGGGGGATCCATGTTGTGAGTCATGATGTGCATCGATTGTCTGCCATTCTTGCAACATGGCCAGCCCAGCGCCATTTGAGATTTTTTATGGATTCTATGATGTCCCTAACTCTTGTCTTTTCTCAGATGTACTGTGCTGTCTTGTGGTCTCTCCATGTGAGGCCCAGCATTATTCTTTCATGTGCAAGCTGCATGGATCTCAATCTACCTGCTTTTGGATCTTATCATGGTTTATATAGGTGCCTTTTATTTTTAGTAAATTACTTCAACAATTTTAGTGATATTAATTTGACAATGTGGAAGTGAAAAAATTTGGTACAAGTGTGTTACATCTTGATTTTTTTATCATCATTACAGAATGGCTAGATGTATTTCGCTGAACTTGCGTCAAAAGCACTTAAAGATGTAGATAACCTCAGCAAAAATGATAGCTGTTTACCTGTTTGGTGTAGAAGGAGAAACATCTTTGATGTTGGTTTAGAGGTGAAGGAGGAGGAGTTGTTCTGGGGTTTGTGTGAGATAGAGGATAATTTTGGGTTGCTCTTTTATCCCAGCAGGGGTGAGATTGGGGTAGGTGGTATGTTTTGGCTTCAAGGATGTGTGGGATACGAGGGAGAGTGTGTTTTCATCCTTTAGGTTGTGTGTGTGCATACGTGTTTTCCTGTCTTCATTTTTATGTGTGTGTGTGTTTGCGTGTGGGGTGAGTATTTTCTTTTAAACGGAGTTGGTGTATTTCCTGTGTTTCACAAAGGTAATACTTTAATTGCAGAAATATATATGCGAGAGTAATGATGATATCTTAGTTGTCAACACCCATGGAATTTCAACGGACCCAGATAGTTGTTCATTATTGGTGAAGTCATTCTTAATATGTCCGACCATGAGCAAATTTGGCTTCATCACTGAAGTGTGGCTTCAATTTCTACATAACGCAAGTTTTATTGAAATCTATAACTTGTGATATCTTATGAAGATATCTCATCATTTCTTGGAACCTCCGATGCGCTCAATTCACCTCAGGTTGAAACAGAAATTAGATACGTCGATGACTTTCGGATTAACTTTATTGTATTGCAGACTTTGAAAGATTGACACCTGCAACTGAAATTATATTTAATCTACCTTTTACCTCCAATGTACCTTCAATTTATCTTCAATTCCACCTGTAATTACCCTGGGTGGGTATTGGGGTGGCATAGGATGAATTTTGAAGTTCTAATTATTTTGTTTCTTCAGAAAATGATTTGTTGATTTCATCAATTATCAGTGTAACTGACGCCTTGCTGAGATATTTGATGGCATACACAAAGCTTGCGCACAACGCACTAAACTCGCACCCTGAAGACATTTCAATATCTGGAGTTGCACTTGGATATATTGTCTAAGAATTGCTTATGAAGCCTTAATTCTAGAACATTGATTCTATGCAATGATAGTTTCCTTTTTCACACTCCTCCATATTTTCGTAACTCTGGCTGAAAAGGGGTGTTTGCAGATACCATTTTCAGAATTTCTTTGTTGTTCAAGCCCATGAGTATATGTTGAGTCTAATCATCATCAACCTCATCATCATCATCATCATCATCATCATCATCATCATCATCATCATCAGTCTTTAATCGTCAATCGTTTGAAATGGACCTTCCCCGGGATTCGCCACCCCTCTCTATCGTTCGCATCGCAGAGCCAACACATTAAAGAAAAAACAACAAAAAAAAACACTGCCTACCTAATGATTGGTGACGTAAAACAAATTGTCGTGTAAATCATAAGTAAAATAATCTTATAATTAATACAAATGGAATCTTCACTACAACTCCGGAGCACACTTCTCTGCAGTTATCAAATGGGTTCTATTAAAAAGTTAATAAGTGATATTATATATACCGCATTTCTGTACACTAAATCTTTTCCAGCGTTCTAGGTTTTGAATTTAAAAAAAGTATCTATTACGTCCTGCGTTCTAGATTTGAAATTTTAAAAAAATGTGTTACGGTTACAAGACGAATATCTGGAAAGTACTGGTGATATCAATATTTTCAAGTTAAATATATTACTTTAAGGTTAGATAGTTACATATTTTTATGACAGATGTGGAATATAAAATATTATCCTCATGTAAGTGAAAAATGACTTTAATTAATTGGCAGTTTTTATCTTTTAGTCAATGGAGTTGTCATCTGACGTAATGGTTTCTACATACTTTAATAAAATTTCCTTTCGTGTCTACTTTTAGCTGTGGATTTGTTTGCTATTGTTTTCTTTTCAGAAACATATTATCACCGATCGTTAAGTTTCTCCAAAATGCATACACAGCATGTTTTGGCTGTATTTGGGGGAACCAGTTTATTTAGTTTCCATTTAACTAATCGTGTAATTTTTTTCTTCTTGAAAGATGTGCTCCTTTTATATAATTCGTTTTGGAAGAAATATTTGTGGTCATTGAATCTGATTTTGAAGCTGGTAAATGCTGCGCATACATAGAACTTTGATTCATCATATTTTTCGATGGCGCTACTGTACCTTTATAGATTACATTTACCAGATTACATTCTGTCCGACTCGGTGTATTTTCATTTTTTGTGTCTATTCGTAATCATTTTATTGTTGAGAGATTGATTACTCCCAGCTGGTGAATGGATCACTAACTTGAATGGTATTTTATCAAATATTTTACGTGAAACATGATCATTGGTGAAATGCTTTAAATCATATGGTGGGTTAAGCCAAATCATGTTTCTTTTTCTTTTCTTAGCTTTATTAAGATTGTATTCTTATTTAGAGTTCAATTTGCTTATTTTTCAGTCGTTTATGTTGTCAATCATTGTTTCATTTGTTGAATTGTTTGATAATGTTTGTCCTATAGAAAGAAGGATTTGTGTAATGATGTTTGGTGTGTAGCTAAAGTTGAAGTTTATTTATCAGGGGATATCATTATCTTTTATAAGATATCTGTAAGAATTATTGTTTAGATTTGGATTTATGTCTAAAAATTCAAATTGAAATTCAAAATCCAGATCGCTAAAAAATAATTAACGTACGAAAACGCGTTATATATATGATTGCATATTGATTTTTTAGAATTTACTTGATAATTGAAGAGAAGCGTGAAACGAATTCGTAGTTAGGATTCCATAAATATTCATTGCACTAGCTTTATTTTAATAGAAATTTTGAATACTACTATTGTAAACACACGTTCATATCCTCATCACTAGAATACACAAACACACGCATATATATATATATATATATATATATATATATATATATATATATATATATATATATATATATATATATATATAACGTTAAATGGAAATTCATTAAGTGAATAATTACACCAATGGGATCTCAGTAATTCGTCCCAAATAAAAATGTTGGACCTCTAAAATCTTAATAATAATAAAGTAAATAATAATGTATAATGTAATAATAACTTTCTAAATAATGTACAAATACAAAAAAAATGGGCAACAATAGAATTAATAAATAATCTTATAACAATACTCACCCGTCTGTCTAAAAATAGGTACCTAGATTCTAGATATGGATGTAAATAATTATAAGTGAAAGCTAGATGATTCTGGATATCTTTTATAAAATTTCGTTTTTTTTTGTTTTGTTTTGTTTTGTTTTGTTTTGTTTTTTTTTTGTTTCTTTCTCGCTAATATTAGCTGAGAGATTTTCTTTTTGGCAATAGGGACCTCTTGCTTTGTGAATTTTCGTTATAAGAGTCCTATGAGAGATACCACCATATATATATATATATATATATATATATATATGTGTGTGTGTGTGTGTGTGTGTGTGTGTGTGTCATCCACAGACAGCTGTTTCGATGTATTACATGTCTTCAGTATGGCTATAGAATTTATCCCATGCAGGCAGAATTGAAACCCTCACATCAGACCTGGAGGCCAATATCCTAACTCTGGACTATGGAACTGGGGGGGGGGGGTCAATAAGGCTGAATTAAAGCGATATATTCATTTACGCAGAAACTCTTCAACAACCAGAGTGCTCTATTCCTATGGAAGAGCATTGCATAAGCTTACAATGGATGAGTTACCTCACTTAAAGAGTGCTCAACCCTGAATAAAGGAGGATTAATATATATATATATATATATATATATATATATATATATATAGATACATACATACATACATACATACATATATATATAGATAGATACATATATATATATATATATACATATATATATAGATAGATAGATACCTATCTATATATATAGATACCTATCTATATATATAGATACATATCTATATATATAGATACATATCTATATATATAGATACATATATATATATATATATATATATATATATATATATATATATATATAGATAGATATATATATATATATTGGGTATATATACCATCATACATTACAATCTTCTTTGGCTGACAGTTTCTTTGATCAATTGGTCTTAAAAAACGGCGTCTTTTTTTAATGAGGGAAGAATGAGTTGGAATAAACGTGGTATCTAATTGGCACGAATGAGAATTAATTGGAATTAGACAATAGATGTTAATTTAATTAGTCTTCAAGGAAAATCAGTGTCCATTTCTGATCATGAATCATTTACATGACATAAAAGACAAAGATTCTACCATTGGAATGGTCAAAGATATTTAGAAAGAGTTAAGCGTTTGGGATTGGGATAATTCTTTTTTTTTTTTTTTTTGCAAAAATATCCCTTCGGCCACTCGTTGACAACCTTTACTGTCGCTGCCTGTATCACCATCTTTGAATTGACTGGAATCACTATCCGATTCACTGACCAAATCAAAAGCATTTCCGTAAAATATATTGTCAATCGCTCCCAAAGAATAATCGCTTTTATCGCCCTAATCACCATTGAATGAACACCACATGGGAGTCAGTGAATTGTGAACATATTCAGAGAGCTTGGCGGAAAGGAAAGAAAAGAGTGATTGGGGGACACAATCCAAAAACTAAACCGCCTGTCAACGATATCGCATCATGCAATTTGAATGAAGGAAGACCACGAAACGAATTGCTAGACGTGATATCTGATATTAGTTTGAGAGAGGAAGACAGATTTAAAAACGAAATCTATGATAGTATTTGCATTGGAAGTTCTAAACGTATGATTACTCCCTCTGTGCACGGTACTATATTTCATTATTTTGGACAAAAATCCAAGAGAAAGTTGTTACCTAGGGAAAGCACCAAACGCTATCTACTCACTGCCGAAGGGAAATCAGCCTTGGAATTTGCGATTAAAAGCGACTGATAAATTAAGATGAAGGTAAGAAGAAGCCATTAAAAAAATTCTAAATAATGATGATTTATTGATACTCTGTCTCACAAAAACGGAAAAAATACTGTTCATTAATTCCAATTAGCATTCTTCACGACCCTTTCCTTAGGTGTAGTAGCAAGTGCATCGAGTCTCCTCAAGAAGTAGAAAGTGGATTAGAACGTTTTATCATTGCAGAGTCTGGCACAAGACAACCAATCTCCATGAAATCCTCAAAAGAAGAAGAAATAAAGCGAAGAATCACACTAGGTTGGCGAGCTTTCGACAGAGCAAGCTCGACTTTCAAAAATAAGAAGATCCCATTAATCCCAGCTGCGGGGGATCCGTTACCCCGGGGCGGCACTGCTCCATTGCACTTAAAGGAGCAGGTCCCCTAGTGGACACTTTCGTGGCAGAGGTTGTCTAGCCTCTACGGAGCGCTTGCCAACCGTAGCCGCGGCGGCTGGAGCCATTTTTGGACAGATGGATCCTATTCTTCACACGTTAAGCTCGACCTTGTGTCATATTTTGCTGCTGTGGGACAGCGAATAAACATTCTATTAATCCTAATAATAAAGGTATACAACCAATGCATCCTCCCAACAGTCACCTATGGAGCTGGAATATGTAATCTAACTAAAAGATTGACTCTCAAACCCAGAACTATGCAAGGTGCACATGAAGGGATCATACTCAACCTCACGTGAAGAGATCATGATAATACTGCATATTAAAGAAAAGACTCGAAATATCATAGAATCCATTAGAAAACTCAAATGGCAATAGGCCGGTCATGTCGCTAGAGTGTCAGATAACCACTGGACATCACGACTCACAACGTGGATCCCCAGAGATCATACATGAAATTGTGGCGTGACGAGCAAGATAAATTCAGAAAGTACTGGCTTCGTGATGCCCATGATAGAAAGGTCTGGCTAACTTTTGGGAATGTCCATGTCCAACGATGGACTCTAAAAGGCTGCTGCTGATGATGTTGATCTCTCGGAATGATGGAAACCAAAGAGTAAGCATTTAGGCTTGTTTTTCTTTTTTTAATCTTAAATAGAACTTGTCTCTTTTTGTTTTACTTCATCGTAAACAAAAGTGACTGGGCGCCAAGAGAGGTATAGAAGATTTTAAAGATAGAAACTTGGATTAATAAATCCTCGATAGAAATCACCCCAAATAAAACTTCCCGGAAAACCTTCGCATAGCTGTTATGTTTGAAGATAGCTAACTACTGTGAAACGTTCATACATAACTGGTCCAATGCATAAGTGAAGGTTCTACAGCATAGAGCATGGAGTTCAACAACGGTGATCGTTATTAGAAACCATCAACCAGAACTGTCATTAAAACTGTCAACATAGATTTCTCCAATTTTCAAGTTGGTTTACCTGGCTGACTATGTCTGTATGAATGTATGTATCACACGTATAGGCCACATCGATAGAGCTAGAGGACTGGAAATTTCATCTTCTATTCCTCATTAGGTCTACCAAAAATGTTTTTGCTGTTTCTTTAGATTCTCATCCTAATTAGGTTGTTTGTTTGTTTTGTTGTTTTTTTTGGGGGGGGGACAATTTACAATGTAACTTTATCCTAAATTGATCACTTATTTGTACCCGGTAGAATTCTCGTTTGTTTTTTTTTTTTGCTTTTTTGTTGAAAATTCGGACGTTTTTTTTTAGTGATCATTGCCCAACAAATTGCGAGAGAATAACTCCCTCATTGATCATCCCCTTTTCATTTTTTTAATTGATCACTCCCAATATATTGTTCACTTGACAGTTTCTATTGAGTGACTAACCAGACTTGTAGTATTCATTTTTCTGCCTTAATTCACTATTAAGAAATGGACAAACGTCTGATAATGAGCACTTTTTCTTTCCCTCATTTTGAAGAGGTCGAATAAGGTCTCTCATTTTACGCTCAGACATGCCATTCACTCATTTTTAATCCACCATTTTGCTGAGTTGAAATAAAGTTCACCGTTACGATCACTCCTACATCTTATCATTAGATCAACTTTCAGATGGTCATTACATCCGGGAACTGGCAATTTTAATGGCCCCGTGCGTCATTAATAACTAAAGAGACTGAAAAATCTCTTAATTGAATCCGCCAGTTTTCAGCAGTGTCGGCTGTCATTGTGACAACTTCGTTAAGTGACATTCGGAACTTTCCAATGGCCGATAATACCGACCTATGCCGGTGGCAAAATGAGTTTCTCGCTAAACCAATTAAAAAACACTCGTCCGTAATTTCAGCCAATGAGTGACGATGAGACAATCTTCTTACAATGTCATACTATTAATAAGGGCGATTTGCTGCTGTTATTATTATTATTATTATTATTATTATTATTATTATTATTATTATTATTATCATTATTATTATTATTATTATTATTATTATTATTATTATTATTATTATTATTATTATTAAAAGCATTATCTTCAATTTGAACAGCAGTATCGTGGCATTATTGTCACAGGCATCAATATGGTTACTAAACTGTAAATCAGACGAAACATTGTTTTTTACGACGCTCTATTATAATTGTTACATCTTCTCATAAGAGGTTTCTAGTGGCAGTCACTGGGGGTCAAGTGACTATAGGCCTGCTATTCTCAAATATCTTGTATTCTCCTCAGTATTACCGCTGAGTTTGACTGTCTTGTGGTCTGAATCAACATTATCAATTATTATTTTACGAATATAAATGCATACATAATTAGTATCTGGTAGCTCGATTATAATTCAAAACTTCCAAATGCAAAAACATCCAATTTATGAAATGCACAATAAACATGAGGTCTAATGTACATTAGATCCAATGAATATAAGTTCCAGTACAAATATGTCCAATGCAATAAGGTCCAATGCCATAAGGTCCAATAATACTAACACTTCCAATGCAAAAAAGGCCAATGAAAAAAGGCCAATTGCAGTAACACCCAACGCAATGAGGTTCAATGCAAAATAGCCCAATGCTCAAAGGGCCCATGAAAAAAGGTCTAATTTATACATGTTTACAAGCAAACACGTACACAAATATATACACATGCCTCACACCAACCGAACTTCTCTGGTGTCGCTTAAATTGATTTTCACCTATGTCATTATAGGTTTCTTTTTAATGGTTAATTCTCAGTTATCTCTGAACTCATTTTTTGAAATCTTGTAAAAAGTATATTCAGCGACAACAGAGAACTAACCAGTTGAAATATCACATCATAAGAGACTTCTATAAAAAAACAAAAAAAAAACAGACTGCCCAATGCAAGGAAGGCAAGTACCCCGGTTACACGACTGGGTTTTTTTTTTAAAAAACAGATTTGACGTGACCAGTCCAATTGCGCATGCGCTCTGGGTAGTGATTCCACAATCTTGAAACAACAACACCCGACAAAGACCAGATGGTAGGCGGTCCAGACTTTGTAAATTAATGAACACATAGATGAGGAGAATTGCCCCACTCTGACCATATCATACATAATGATTTCATACACCCGTCTAACAAAATTCAGACAAGAATTATTACCCTCATGTTCCACTTTCTTTTTAGTTAGAAACTCTCAACCAAAACTGTCCTCCAGTTTTCGAGTTATTATCTCTATTATTGTTCGGACTATCCTCATCTTGGTTGTTTTTCATACGGTCGTTGTACTCTACGGCCTTCATCAGGTATCATCTGGTGGCAGTTTTTTGGTATTTGATGTTATTGTTTTTTTCTGTCTTTCATTATTAGAGGTTTATTTGCCTAGCAAGAAAAACTGCCTCAGTAATCCTAGCATTGAAATGGATACCATTTGGGAACCTCTAATAATGAAAGACAGGAAACAGTAACATCAAATACCAAAAACTGCCACATGAGGTTTAAGGCTCTTAAAAATTAGCGCTGGACACATGGTGTAGTGGTTAGAGAATCAGACAGAATTACTACAAGTAATCTAATGGTTCTAGGTTCAACCTCAGTGTGGGGCAATAATAATTCGAAAATACTACTGTTAAGAGGGGAGTGCAGACTATATACCCCCGTCGGTTAAAAAAAGGGTTCGGTTCGTTACTTTTCCCACACCTACCAGATGATACCTGATGAAGGCCGTAGAGTACAACGGCCGAAACGTTGTATGAAAAACAACCAAGATGAGGATAGTCCGAACAATAATAGAGATAATAATCATACCTCATCTCAAAAACAGTTTTCAAGTTGTTTTTGTTTTTTGTAATTTTTTAATTGATCCCTCCTAACATGATATGCTGCCAGAAGACATTGGTCACGTGACGGTTTCTTTTGAGTGAATAACCAGAATTTTTTTGTTCAGCAACGGAAATAAAATCAAAGAAATACTAATCAAAAGTTGATGGTAACTCGCCATCACAGTCAATAATTGAACGACCGTAGCGTTTGAAGTCTTGGGAAAAGAAATTTCATCGAAGAATAAATATGGTCAGGATAAATTCAATTCATGACGTCACTGGCATGATCTAAAGTAAATTACATCTAGAAATATATTGATTCTGGAAAAATAAGCATTCAGAAAGGTCAAAAAGTTCCATCCGCTACCAAAAAAAAAAATTAAAATTGATTATAAGGAGTCTGGCTCAGTACCAATGCCAAATTTTCAATTCTGTAAACATAACAGTATTGCCAGAAGCGCTTGAACACACAAACACACGTACATGTAAAAAGGGATCGAACCCTTCGCCGCCTTTGGGGGCTACGGTAGTTCAGTTGACAATGATTCGTTTGAGAAATGCTATTTTTCTTGAAAATAAATAATTTAATAATAAGTTATTGCTGAATATTGCAAATTCCATTTTTTTTCTTTCATTTTTCCAAATTGTTATAATTGGTAAGGGTGGCCTTTGCGAAGTCTGCAATAAATTAATGTTGGAAGAAAAACAGACGAAGAAGAGAAAATAATCAAGTTAAGAAGATGATGTTTGGAAGAAACATCAGAAAGATAATGGAGGGCCAAGTCTTTGATTATAGTCTTCATCAGTACACTATCCGTCTAGGGTCAATCTTTACATGTTATAATATGGGTTGGGGTGGTTCCATTTTTAATCTCTTCAAGGCTCATGACTGCTGGGATATATTGTGTCCCATAGATATCTTCTAGAAGTCTACTGGGACGTTTCAATTTAGGTATAAATACATAATGCCAAGTATGATGTTATCATCATCAGTCTTTAATCATTCGTCGTTGGACATAAACTTTCCCCGGGATTCGCCACACCTCTCTATCGCAGAGCAAATACTTTCTGAATTTGTCTAGTTAATCTCTCTATCTTGTATTCCGCCGGCTTCGACTGCGCATGTGATCTCTGGGAATCCCTGTTGTGAGTCGTAATGTCCGTCGATTGTCTTTCATTCTCACAACATGACCAGCCCATTGCCATTCAAGTTTTCTAGTGGATTCTATGATGTCTCTCACCTCCGTTTTCTTTTCTAATGTATTGTGCTGTCTTACGATCTCTCTATGTGAGGTCAAGCATGATTTTTTTCGTGTGCACGTTGCATGATTCCCAGTTTGGAGGTTAGTTTCTTCGTAAGGTTCCATGTTTCAGCTCCATATGTGACTATTGGGAGAATTTCTATTTTTCATGAAATCAAGCGAAGAATCACACTTGGATGGCAAGCCTTTGGCAGAGCAAGCTCAACCTTCAAAGATGAGAAGATACCATTAATCCTAAAAAGAAGGGTGTATAACCAATGCATCCTCCCAATAGTCACTTATGGAGCTGAAACATGGAACCTAACCAAGAAACAGACCCGTACATTGAGAACCATGCAACGTGCATATGGAAGAATTATGCTAGGCCTCACATGGTGAGATTACAAGATAGCAAAGTACATCTGGAAGAAAACAGGAGTCAGGGACATCATAGAATCCATGAGAAATCTCAAATGGCAATGGGCTGGTCATGTTGCAAGAATGGCGGACAAGCGATGGACATCGTGACTCACGACATTGATCACCAGAGATCACATGTGCAACCGACGCTTGCAGAGTATTAGATGTAGAGATGAGCCAGACAAATTCAGAGAGCACTGGCTCCGCCACGCCCACGATAGAGAAGTGTGGCGAATCCTGGGGAATGTCCAACGACGGACGTTAAAAGACTGATGATGGTGATGATGATGATGATGATGATGATGTACAGAAATTCATTTCAAATTATTTTACGATGAAAATTTGCTGGAAATCAATAGAAATGAAATACTGATTATTTGAAATGAGGTGCGGCCCGTTCCAAAGGGGCATGTTTGGAAGGGCCCAGACTTAATGGTGTGTGGAGCAACCTGCCATAATTGTTATTTAGAATAATTTATCGTCCGTCGTATGAAAATTACGGCTTCAAATTATTTCGGTTACTTCTTTCAATGCCGTCAATTTGATATTCTATGTGTAAATTTAGAATTATTGCCTACTTAAACATTTTATACATAAATTTAGATTTATGGCCTATTTACATATTTCATATGTGAATTTAGATTCATTGCGTTTTTAAATATTTTATATGAAACATTAGAATTATTACCCTTTTAGATATTTTATACAAAGAGTTAGATTTATTGCCTGTTTAGATATTTCATATATAAACTGAGATTTATTGCCTGTTTAGATATTTATCAAAAAATTAGATTTATTGCCTATTAAGATATTCTATATCTAAATTCAGCCTCACTGCGCTTTGTATATTTATATATAAATTTGGACTTATTGCTTTTTTTAGATATTTTACATCTAAATCTAGATTTATCGATTTTTTTACATATTCTATAACTAAATTTAGATCTATAATTTTACATAAAACGTAGCTTTTCATATACTTTATCTATTTATTTTTATCAGATATCTGAGAACCGCTGATCCAAAAAGTTCAAAGTTGACACAGCACTGTCTAGTGTACTGACTGATATACCTGGCAGATTTTAATTTCACACCATGGCCAACTGTCGAGTGGTCGGAGTGCATTAAATTTCCTGCAAACCACAGATCCAAACAACTTCAACCTTGACCCAGCAATGTCTAATGTGCTGACTAATATATATGGCGAATAACAACGTCGTATAATGGCCAGTTGTCAAGTTATCTCGGTATACACACACACATGCATACAAATTTCTTAAACTATCGTTCGATAATGTTTATTGATGTATTGTGAGATTAGTAAGTATTCGTACAGCATAAGAGATTGTCTGTTACGTCCAATAACTTCATTAGAAAAATAAATTTCAAGAACTCATCGGGATTAGAGAAATTCAAAGAAAAATGAAATGAAATTTCCGTCAAAACTTCGGGTATTTGGGTATTATCTTATTATCTTGGCGTTTACCAGAATTGATTGAACGAAAAAAATTTACAATAGATTAATAGTGTTAAATTGTTTGTGATATGTCGTTCTCGCGCCTTTTCTTCGTGTTTTTTTATTCAAATATTGTTACATAACTCCTTCAATAATCAACTGTATTGTTACATCTTAGTTGTAGCTTAATTTGAACTTAGAAGAGCGCATATGATGAAAGTTATTCGATGAAACGTTCCATACCGTACGAACGCTAATGTAGAAAATTCAATATCAATAGTTCAAAAAGGTGATTATTTGATATCTATTTGTCTTCTGCTGGAAGACTTTCGTTAACTTCAGAGGTGTCCGTTCTGAGTAGAATGGCTAAACTTTAACCCCCTTACAGAAGAGTGCAAGGTTCATTCCAAGATTGTTCATTTGCCCAGGAAAGGAAATCACTATTGTAGTATTTGTGCGTAACTGAAGAAATTAATGATTTAACCACCAAATACTCTTGCCTAGGATCAAAATGTCTCTCACTGGTCCTCCTGCCAAAGGTCAGAGTGCAGTATCTGTGCACTCATAGAAATGTGTTACGCACGCACACACACGCACACACACACACACACACACACACACACATCGATATACATTACGTTTTATGTACGTGAATGCCTGTATAACCGGAAAGGAATAAGAGCCATCATGATTTCCTAATCTGTATTTTAACAACTCGGCGATCATCAGGCAATAATTAATGTAACCTGGCTTAAAAAGTGACATTCGATAAAATAAAGAGTGCCAGTGACCTTTAGTCCTCGAATTTATCGCGAAACATGGCTTAGAAGGTTTTATTTCTTAAGTACTAATGTGGGCAAAGTTAATTAGTTGGTCAACAATGTTATCAATTCGGATTTTCGCGTGGACCGAGCGAAAGCCATGACAACAGCTAAGTCGCGATAAAAGTGAGCCAAAAATTAATCAGTTCTGATACGAAAGTCCTTCAAACTGTTTTTTCTTGAGGAATCGGAAGAAATTAAAATGTTATTAATCAAACGATGTGTTAGAGAAGTGACTTTCGTCAGCATACAACGAGAATAATCGCTGTGATATGTAGCGCTGTTTTTTTTTTGGGGGGGGGTCGCTGTGTGTATGTGTGAAAGAGAGAAAGGGAATATGTCTGACAAATAGAAGATAGAGAGAAATGTATAAGATAGAAAGAGAGGCGAAGCGTCTGATAAAGGGAAGAGAGAGAGAGGGGGAAAGTGTGTGTTAAGGTTAGAAAATGAAAGAGGGCGTCTGATAAAAGGGAGAGAGAAAATGTCTGGGATTGAAAGCAAGGGGGGACTCGTCTGATGAGGAGAGAAGAGAGAGAGAATGTTTAAGTAGCAAAAATCGAAGACGCATCTGATAAAGGGATAGATAAAGATACTGGCGCCGCGACGCCCACGATCGAGAGGCCTGGAGAATTAGAGTGGGTGAGTCTATGTTCAACGACGGATGTTAAAAGGTTGATGATGATGATGATGATGATGATGATGATGGCGATGATGATGGTGATTCTTAATATTTGCCAGTGGTTGGTTTCCAAGCCCAGATAACAAGCAAAGATTTCGAATGTTTATTTCAAAGGCAGATAGGCCCTCCCCACTTTGAGAATTGGTGTAACACTTCCCAAACTGCTTTTCCTCTAAGCTGATCAAGTACCATTCTGGGCTCATCCTAAGTACTACAGAGCATAGGCGTCTGTGGTCATATTCCCTGGGAGAGCAAAGAGATATATTTTCCGGGTGGAAAAAAAAAGGGATTAATTCGAATATACTTTAGTAACAACCCTGTTACCAGCGAATGATAACGCCCGCTTTTTAGGTGGGTACATCAAATCAGAGTTACATGAAACAATCGCACGGTACCATTATCCTCCATTAACTATATGGTCCCAACTTTCGAAGTCCTCGACTGAGGTGAGAAAACCTGACCGATGGGGTGTCAAATGTCCTGGTTGACCACCCATACATAGCACACATCAATGCTACAGAAACTGCTTTATAATTTAGGAGGGAAAATGGTCTTGGAGGGGTGGGGGTTGTCCACCAATTTTTTCTTAATCCTTGGTGTATATTCTGAGATTCTACCTGAAATAATGTCCCATGGGGTTCAGTGGAAACCATCACACTGATTATGCGGAAAAATATGTCCACGTTACCTGGTAGGGTCTTATAATAGACATTTCAAGGATTTAGAAGAAAAATCAGGTGGCAAAAAGGTCCACCCGATACACGTGGATCCGTAAACTTCCTAAACTATTATAATTTTGTGTATAGTTCCGACAGTGGAAGCGTAAAAGGTAACGGTTATCCTTTCATATATATATATATATATATATATATATATATATATATATATATATGTATGTATATATATACATACATATATGTATATAGATACATACATACATATATGTATATAGATACATATACATATGTATATACATATATAGATACATACATACATTTATATACATGTATATATATACATCTATAGAGAGAGATATGTATGTGTGTATATATATATATATATGTGTGTGTGTGTGTATATATATATATATATATATATATATATATAGTGAGAGACAGAGACAGAGACAGAAAAACAGAGACCGAGACCGGTTTAGCACCTGGTATTGTTTTATCAGTATAAGCGTGTATGTGTGTTTGAGTGACAGACTTGGCATCTAAGACTGTGCCATCGGTATCAGTGTGTGTGTGTGTGTGTGTGTGTAACAGGCAACATCATATATTGAGGCATCGGTATCAGCGTAAGTAAGGGTGGGGGGTAGACTGACTTGGCTGATTGCGGCATCGGTATCATCTCTTTGATCGGTTTGAGGGAAGAATCGTTTTCCGGCTCTGAATTTGAACCTTCTAGGATCGGCTTTCAATGGGAAGAATCTGATTACTTACCAATTCCAACGCTCGACAGAAAAACGTAATGAACTGAAATCGGATAGATAACAACGAAGGGTGAAGTGGAATTCAATAAACAACGGCGACTCAACGATGAACACCTGTTGGAAGAAAACTCAACACAAGTTTTACCGCAACTAATTGAAAGCTAAATAGACCGGGGTTTAAATCAATTATCACGAAATACTGTCTGAATGTGGCCTTGTGCCGAAATCGGATTAATCGAATATCGATGCAGATTGCGTGCAAATACTCTGATGAGCCATGGGGTATGATTGGCTTAACGGACATTGGAATCGGCGATCAGGGTTCAAACTCTAACCGAGGCTGTTTATCTTCATTTTGCACAAATGCCCTTGGGAAAGACATGAATCTTTTTTCAGCCACCCCTCCCAAGCTATGGGTACGAAGAGATCCGCTTTCCCCTGAATGAAGTGGACGGCGGGGCACGTGTTGGCACCGGGTGATGAAGTTCTGTTGGAAAACCTTGGTTCCTATCATTCTTGTGGCAGGTACTTGGTTGTGTACCACCAACCTCAACATCATTGAATATCAGGTACAACCCTTCGTGGAAACAATCCTCTACAACGTCGGTGGCTTCTCTCAGAAGGACGAAGCGCCCTGCCATTCTGCACAAGTTATACGCGAATGGTTTCAGGAACATGAAGAAGACGTCGTTGTGTTATTCTGGCCACGAAACTCCCCGAATCTCAATCTTATGGGGCACCTACGGGATGTTTTGGATCAACAAGTTCATAATAGAACCTCCCCAACGTAGCTTATTGAAAAAGGAATAAGGCTCTGCACTGCTTTGTAAGAAGATGGTTTCGTATTCGGTTCTCAGAACTACGCAATGTACACATGGGAGAATCATACTTAACATGATTTGGAAAGATCACAGTACATCATGGTCGGCAAAAGATAAGATGACGTGACAGCTAGACAACTTCAGAAAGTATTGGCTCAGCAACACCAATGACGGAGAAGTCAGGCGAATCTTGAGGACGGTCTGCATCCAACGAAAGACGCTAAAAGACATGATGGTGGTGAGGATGACGACTATTCCTTTTTAACTAAATCTAACTGCTATGTGTACTCGTAGGTCAGACGTGTATGCAGGTATGCTGGTATTTAGCATATGAGTCCATCTCACATCGAAGGTAACGGACTGAGCGAAGTTGACTATTTTCCATGTTTTTCTGCAATAATTTCGCATGCGTGTAATTGAAATTTGGCAGAGGGGTAAATATTCTCTTGGCAAAGGTCATAGACAATGCGATTTTGACCTCAGAAATCATTTGAGGTCACCTGAATTAATTATTTGTCATTTCTAGCCAATTTTCTAAAGTGTTAACCACAATTTTACGAGTATGAAATTGAAATTTGACATTGACGTAAATTCTTTCACGACCAAAATATTTTGAAATTTCGATATCGGGGCCACTCGAGATGACGATATGTCATTTCTAGTCATTCCTATAAAATTTTCTGCGTTGTTGGTCAGTATAGCATGAGGAATGTAGGCATTTTGCCTAGAGTACATCTTTACACAGCGAAAGTTAAAAGGTGTGAGGTTATTGTTGGGGGTTAGTAAAGGTCACCTGAAGTAATTTATGGAAATTGTAACTAGGCACAAAGTAAGTTTCTCAAGATCACTGGCTTTTCGTTGGTTTCGCCATGCTTTTCCTGAAGTCAGCTCTATATTGGTTGGCTCAATCAATCTTTTGATACTGGCACCTAATAGGAGAAACACTTAGGCGGTGTATCCAGAAGCCCTGTCAAACGATGATATCATTTATTCTTTTTAGGGAATCAGAATATTTCCTCTACTATGACTTCATAGTATGGATAATCGTATTTTCATTTGCTGTGTGGAGCTAAAAGAAATATATCAGAGAACATATTTCTCCTGTTTGATCATATTTTAAGTTATTTTTCCCGGGGAACGCTAGGTATCCCTACTCGAGTGTGTACATGTGTACAGAAGAAGCTGCTTATTTTGATCACTTTTGGACAGTCTTTTAGATAACAATAACCATCAAGCGAAAGATATATAGATTTGGCCTTTTATTGTGATTGGTTTATTTGAAGTATTTGGACCGACTGATTTTGATGACAATAATCGTTTAATATCATCATCCATGTTCGCAATAGGCAGTTTACCCTCTCTATATATATATATATATATATATATATATATATATATATATATATAACATGTAAACTTTTCAGTGCCAAAATATTCACGACCGCAAGTCACGCAAGGCACTTTCAATTTGATTTTTGTTGTTTCAGCAGGTTGTCTTATGACTGTTTATTTTTTATTTTTAGGTTCTTGTTAAATGTAATTTTGTTTAATTTTTGTTTGAAATTTTATTCTTCATTACCAAAGCCCTGTTTCGGGAGTTTTTAAAAATAGGACAGGTTTCTTGTAAGGGCACCTCCGTTATATTCATTAATATCCACGAATATTACTGCTCCATAATTTCAATTTTTGAAATTTAAGATCTCTTATCATACTGTTATTATGGATAGAGGTTAAAACAAATTTATCATTTAAAAACTTGTGTGTTACACATAAACTTTGGTTAAATCTGAATTAAGATTTACATTTATCTTATGCAATTAAAATTGTAATTGTTAATTTGTATCTCCATGAATATAACTATCCCATTGTCATAATTCGTTTTGAAGGATAAAAGAAACATTTTTCTGTTACTTCAGTGTTACATCTATTCAATACACGTTACAGATGAACTCAGGTCAAATATAAAGTAAAATTCCCGTTTTTGTTTATAATTATATTATATAATTTTGATATACCTATTATCTTTATATATATATATATATATATATATATATATATATATATATTCCGTCAGCCACGTAGGATGCGAAGGGCGCCAGTGTCGTAGTCTGATAAATGAAACACCTTCGTCGACAACTGGAAAGTGTTCAGCTGAGCTTACAATTGAAAGGCTAGACATTTGAGTCGATTGATTAACGTTAATTTCTCAGATTCACACAACATCTTTGCATCTGAGTGACAGTCGGTGTGAAGCCTCGTTTTGAGTCTCATCAGCTATAGCACGAATATCCCGACAAGTCGTGCTTGTCGCTCGATCCTCTTACTTGACTCAATTAGATTCTCTTGGTTTCCTGTCTATTGTTCATTACACAAGACAGAAAATCAAGAGAATTAGCTGAGCGGAGTGTTACTGTATTTCATTGTTGACAATGTTAGAGCTTTGGTCCATGGTAGGTGGATAGATAGAACCAGAGCAGGAAGGACAGTCGACACAGAGTGATTTGGAAGGTACGGGTCATAGCAGACAGTTGAGATGAAGCTCAGTCACGCTTTTTGTTTTCATGTTTTTCTTCTTTTTATAAAAGCTGACCTGACTTCATAACCACAATTCGTGCTTTGCAAACATTTTGAGCCTCATACCCGTGATAAAAGTTCAATAATGGGGAGGCCATAATTCGTGCTTTTATTGAATTTGTAACCTCTAAACCAAAAGAATTTCACAGAGGTGGCATATTTTCAACACAGTAGGCCAAAAGATAGGAACAAAATATGGGGAAGACTTATCTGCACGTTGGGATACGACTCCCTAGTGGAGAAAGCTGGGCTCCAACAAATTCCTGCTAGCTCTTAGAGAAGGCGCTGGCCTTCAAGCAATAGAGAAGGCGCTGGATATCGCTGGTTTCTGTCGTGCCGTGTTCTTCCCTTTGTCTGATTGATTCGCTAACAAGAGCTAAGCAGAAAGTCAAGTTGGAAAGAATCGCCAATACTTTCGATTCAGTTGTAAGGTTGCTCGAGTAGAAAAAAAAGTGTACTTCGATAAATGTGGATTTGTTTCAATTCGATATTTCAAGAATCTGCTTGCAATATCAATGAGCAAAGTGCACACGCAGAAACCTTGCAGGCAATCTAATTTAGTTATCCAGTTTCACTTTCCTGGGGCTAGATAACGAACCAGTTTCTTTTCTAATTAATCAGCTTTCAACAGAAAGCCTTTCGTTATCTTTAGCCATGATGGAGATTTTCTTTAAAAAAAATCCGCCAAACCACTTAACCAAAACAACATTAAGGATTCTTTATGATCATTTTTTCTCGTTGCTTGTTGGTCTCTTCGGAACAGTAGCAGAATCGAGAAAATAACTAAATAAATGGCCTATGCCCTAGGTGCAAACCAAGTTGTCAGTCTAGTAGGATCTCGGAAAAACGGGGGAGTGATGGATATTACTGGAACTTAATGGATTACAGGTCTGGTTAGTCACTCAATAGAAACTGTCATATGACCAACTTCTTAAGGCAGCATGCTGTGTTTGAGGGGTATTTTCTAAGGAAAAAAATGGAAACCGACATGATCAATGATTGGTACATCTCTCACCTTTTGTTGGATGGTGATCACAGAAAAAGTCTTCAAAAACAAAAAAGTGAATGGTCCTGGACACAAACTAAGGGCAAGAGTTTACATTGCAAATTAAACCCCGCACAAAAAACCGTTTTGTTTTTTTCAGCAGGGGGGAGGGTCAATGAAACATTTTTTTTAGACATGAAGAGTTAATATTGAAAAGTTCAACCCACTAGCTAGGCCAGCCAGCCTAACCAACTTGAAAACTGAAGAAACCTATTTTGGTAGACAATTTCTAATACTGGTTCATCCTGGGTGATCTCCAGCTCGCCCTATGCAGATCGTTTTGCTATCCATCTCATTTCAGAACTCGTTATAGTGCCTCGGGGCTTTTAGGCGCGTTGTTTCCAATTTAGATGTTTTTAAATCTAAATTTAGATTTTTTTAAATGAGGCTTTGATATTTTTAGATTATTCTGGCAAAATCTCAAATATTTTAGATGAATCAAGTCTTATTGGTCACAAATATCATATTTCATTCACTGAATTTGTTTCAGGCGTTGGAACGAAGGTTAACTAGTTGTTTTAATATAAATCAAATAAATTACGTCACACTTCTGACTCAAGACTTCACAAATCCTAGGGAGGTAAAATGAATTGAGGAAGTATTTCAGTACTTGGAATGCAAAATTTTTAACTGACACAAACTTTGATACTACTCGACAAATTGGCCGATTAATTAATGATGCTTTCATTAGGGCTAATTATAATGTCATTACATTTTCACAGTTCTAATTTATTTTTTGATATGGCAAAAAGTGAATGAGGGATTGAGACGTAGGGTTTTATCAGTTCATTTTTTTAGATTGGTTTCCGGGATATTAAGATGTTTTCAGATTATTTTGTCCTAATTTTGGATGTAAACATGAAAATAAAGTTGGCGTTACACAAGTGATGAAAGTTTTCAGTCAAACAAGAATCCCAATTCCGGAGTGGAATTCTCTTCACTTCCGGTGTGGCTATATGGTGACTTGATACACGTTTTCATAGAGCTACGCAATCCTCAAATCAAGCGACTAGATTATGTACTTTGCTCTCATTCGACCACGTCTAATATCTACATGCCCTTTTGAACACACGACTATGACCAGTGTTGGGGAACAGATTAAATGTAAACATTTTTCGGCCATAATTCACTAAACACTTTCCAATTATTACCTTTGTTCAGGTGAATTTCTCCCTTCCCACAATCCATTGCGTGGATAATGAAGACTCACACTTCAAAATAATAGACTCAAAAGGTGATAATCAAGAAATGTGAAACGAGTAATGATAAAAAAAAAAATCTTTTTAACGAGTCTCCCATCAGAGATGTATCCAGTCATTGGAACTGATTTGACCAATCCGAGCTAAACAGGCAAACATTCGTTAATACCACTATCACTAAATATGAAACTAATTGTTTCTTGACATCAATCTTAGCCAGGAACATCAAGAGAAACTGGCCCAAATATCTTATTTACGTAAAGTAGTACCAAAAAGCTTTTATCAGGATGGCGGGGGAGATGTTCTTGTTTCGTGTAACGGTAGCATTTCGTCTGGAAGAATTTGTAACCTCTAAACCAAAAGCCAGGTATCGCCCCCAATAACAAATAGAGCAAGTTTTGTACAAACTATTTACAAGAATGGAATGAATATCGAAAGTTGTATACAATGAGCGAAATTTGAATTTTAAAAAAAGATGGTGCGTAACACTGTACTCTGGTGTCAGTGAAAAAAAAATCATTTTTCAGTATCGTATTGTATTCTAGTAAAGAAGATAAGTTTGTTAGTATAGCAGTAACGGATCAAATCAGTCCCAATGATTTGATAAAATTCTGATGGCAGACCTGCTAAACTTAGCCCGTCTCGATTATAATGGTCAGTAATAAATTGGAAATAAACAAAAACAGAAAAACAATTGAATCAAGTATATTAATAGTGTTTTACTTACAATGAGATCATAATTTGTATATACAGACTGACGGGAGGAAAAAAAAAATAACAGAAAATGGTTGAATAGAAAAAGGTGGTGGTGGGGGGAGGGGAATAAACGAAGTCAGTTTGTGTGTAAAATTCTAAATGAGAACGTTTCGAGGAAGAACGTGTAAAATCAATGGACCACTTTTCAGGGTGTGACAAGTGACGGTTAATACTTGCATTTTGTCACACTAAGGAAACATCTAAAAAAACAAAAAGTTTTTTTTTTCTCAAAGAAATACAAATAAAGCTAAATTGAACTATAACTTTTTTGAATGCATTCAAGCATACCATCAAGGATAAGCATCCTGTTCAAATTGGTGTTGTTTTTTTTTTTGTTAGTAGGTTTTTTCAATACAAAAAAAAACTTAAGCCACCCCCCGAAGAGCACCTGTAGTAGAGCAACAGTTAGCTTTAATCTCCCAGGCCATTAGTAGTAATTCAAGTCCTTAATGGGCACTCGTTGAATGTGACCTTGGGTCACAGCTGGTTTAGCCCAGCAAATACCCAAGTCACCTTCAAGAGGCAATGTAAGTCTCTTTATTCTGTATAGGTGCATTATTTGATAACGTGAAAAATATGAAAAATTCAAAATGACTGAAAGTGTTTCCATAATATGACAGATTCCAGGTATTAAACAACATAGTGGATTTCTTTCAACAAAAACGTAGATAACAAAAAAAAAAAAAAAAAAAAATGAAAAGGGAGGGGAGGGGATAGAAGATGTAACAATGACGGCTGTGGGGTCAGGGTTGGGGGTGTGTGACTTATTCAATCCCCCATCCCGAGGGCAAATTCAACACAGGGTCTGGTTAAAATATGGGGGCCCAATGTACATGTGTAGGTGGTGATGGATACCGTCTAGCTCATTCGGCACTCGCCTTTTTTGACCTGCCTCAGGCATCGAGGATTGACCCAGACCCAACCTCTTTAAGTGCAATGGGAAGGTGCAGCCTGGGGTGAAGAACCCTCTGGAACTAGACAGTAGCTTACTGTTGGTTACAAATGACCAAGCAGGATCAGCTACTCCGCTCAGAATCTCTGCCCAAAGGCTGAGAAAAGAGATCAGGAGATTGGGGAAAAGATGGCAGTATTTAAGGGAAAATTATCTTTCAAAAAAAGGCATTTTAGCTTACAGAAATGAAAGAATTTAATGTTTGTTTAACCACTTCAGACTGGGATATTAATACCAGTGAAATCTCTCATCAGCCACTCCAGAACAATCATTGCTTTCAAATTATCTTGTATCCCTTATTCAACCCCCTGCCAGAGTGAGACTCAGGATGAAAAAAATTCCTCAAGATATCTCATCATCCACTCCTCAGTGGTTAAAAGAGAAATGAAAAAAAAAAAAAAAAAAACACAGGTTTTATGTGGTTCGCGAACAATGATATTTGAAAGATAAAGAGTCGCCATTAGAAATTAAAAATGTTTTCATAACTTGAACAGGTCTATAAGCTACACTATAGAAGGTCTTGTCATAGAGCATTAAGTATAGTACAATTTGAAAATGTCGCTTATAAAACAACAGGCATTTCATACTAGCCTGAATTGAAAATAAGATGGATGGTTTGATTCAGACATCACTTAGAGACTATACTTCGTGGTATTATGGTTACAGCAGGGGAAAAATAGAATCAGCAAATGGAATTGATGACTGAATTAGCTTTTGGGTTACTTCATCCAATTGCCCAGGAAGAAAAGGTAGGAATCCATCTTTTTTGTGCTGTTCCTTTGCCAGATATATTGACAAATTGTAATGACTGGCTAGCCACAATACTTGAACAAGCTACACTCACATAACTACCTTATCTGCCCAAGAAGCGGTTACCCTTATAGTCAACCTTGACAGAGGTCTCAATAAGAAGTAGAACAGGGCAATACAAGAGATAAGTTATATTCTGGGAGTTATTTGAACTAAATCTGTTTTGTTTTTTTTTCCCTTTCACTGGTTATTGAAAAAGGAAAGTTAAGTTTGAGGAGTCCTCAGTCCCAAAACTGATCTGATGATTGGGTCTATTTTGTCCGATCACCACTGAACACACCAACGTCGAAACAATCCCAATCATACGATCAATTTTTGACAAAAGACTCAAACTTTGCCAAGAGTATCTATATACCGACAATATTCAACTAAGAATGAATGGAATGAAGAAAATGACCCACTTTGCACTCTCCAAGAAGAAAAAAATAAAATGAAACATAACTAAATTCAGGAATAACCAATTGACGAAGATATAGAAAAAAAGAAAAAAAAAAAAAAAAAAAAAAGAGAGATAATGTCAAATGGTTATTGGATATTTTACAAGTATTTAACTGGCAGTTTATAGAATGGGGATTTTTGGTCCTTCCTCAGATTTATTAGTAGTAGTTTTCCCTCAGTAAAATAAACATGTCCACAAAATGAGTTTGTGTTTCCCAGCCATCAGGGAATATCCTGACATTCCCATTTAATAGGGATGAGGAAGAGTTACCAGCAAGGGAGTTGAGTTATAATTCAGAGTGAAAACTGAGGCTCCACCAGAAAACTTGCCTTGTTTAGTCTAAAATGTGAGAGAGGGTGCTTAGTTGGTAGTAATGAGATAAAATAATGGGAGAAGTTGAAATGAAATTTCGCCCTATCAGTTGAAAATTTACAGCTGGAAAGAAAGAAAAAAAAATGAAATAAAATTAAAATAAGAAAATTTGTTGTTGTAAAAAAATTTTTTTTAAGTGCTTCAACTTGAATCAGTTTAATAAGTGAAAAAAAAATGTTTTTTAAAAATTTAAAAAAAAAAAAAACAACAAAAAACGTATACTTTTCAGAGACTTCGATAAACAAAAAAGTAAAAGGTATAAAATTTACCTAAGCCTACGAAGCAACCATTTTTACAGTTTTGTTTCCATATCAGGAGAAATGTTGAAATTTGGAGGCATGAAACGAAGCCTTCAACAACTAATTTGGGTTTCCTGTCACAAAAGGATAAGTTCTGCATTGCACACTGGGAGGAGATAATATTCTTCGGTCATTAAGAAAATGTTATTCTGCAACACCCCAAATCCTTTTTTTTTTTTCCTGGTCCTGTTCAAAGTAGTGACTTAAAAAGGAGTGACAAATACCAGATCAAAAGGAGTGACAGTCAAAAAGTTCAATAATAGAAATTTTTATTAAAAATTCTTAGAATATTTTTATTTAAAAAACTAAAAACATCAAATTATTCAAATATTTTAAACTAGTTCAAAATTCTTTTTCTTTTATTTTTAGTTATGGATAGGCACTATTTGTCTCCAAAGCAATCAAATTGATTCAGAAGCAGAATGGGAGTTTTCGGTCTCTTTCCTCAGATTTACTACATCCGATCTAGTAATGGTAATTGTGTGTCACTCCTTTTGAATTTATCTCTTTTTTTCTAATGTCACTCCTTTCTTACTAAAAGTTTTTTCCCGCTTAATTATTTCTTTTCTTATGCAAACTGAATTTGACAACTTTGGTTTACAAATAAACAAAAAGGAGTCGGATTTTTTCAAATTTCCAAAAAATAAAACAATCAAAATTAATAAATACAAAGTTTTATAAAAAAACAAAAATTTTTTTTTTTAAGTTTTTAAGCGTGTGCAAAACCAGTTATAAAAAAAATAATAATGCTAAGAATTATAGCACACACCTATACGAGTCGAGAATCCTTTCAGTTTTCTCGAAACATTATTACGTTGGGTGTAAGGATTTAGTCTGGACTAAATCATCGCAAATTTAACACAGTCTAAAAGAGAAAAAAAAATCTTGCTATCATTTGTTTTGTGTTTTTCGGTTGTTTCAAGGCAATGAAAAAAAAAATTACAGTAATTATGAACATATTTATGGGATACAAACACAGCATTTTGAATGGACATCTTTCAAAAACACAATCTCATGAAAACACACAAGTTTTATTGTTATTGCCTTTTTGGTTATCATTGTTCTTTTTGTCAAAGTTTCATTTGTATCTCCCATGATTCACCTGCAAATACAGGTTATTAGTAGCTGCCAAAATTGAACGTTTTTTTTTAAAAATGAAAGGAGGTGGAAATTGTTCTAGAAGCAGCAGTTGAAATCAACAGATCTTTCGTTTAACATGCTGACAAAAAAACAGATCAATTTCAATAGAGAATTTCTTGAAATTTAGAAATTAAGAAATGATCTAAATTTATAACAGTGTGGTTGGTGGTGAGGAGAAGATTCGAGTAGATTATCTTAGTCTGGCAGAGCCACAATATGATGGTAAGAAGCCAGTGGGAACCGCACTCACTACACTAGACGAGCCTAGCCATTGTTCTGCAACAGCAGTATTCAAACTGTCTTCTTTGAAACCACAGGGTTCCACAAAATTAAGTGATATTTTTACAATATACTCAATAATTCTTCATTGTATGAATGGGTCCTTCACTGCTTTTAAATGTTTTCTTTCCATTTCTCCAACATAAACAGTATTTTTCATACAAGAAAAAAATTAACATTTTGCCCCTCTGTTCAGTTAATAGTCCTTCCTCAGTAAGTTTCATTTTTACTTTTCCAGTAAAGCATGTATAAATATTCTGATAATTCCATAAACAAAGCTAAAAGCCAATAGTTACATGCATATGCATGTTATATATATATATATATATATATATATATATATATATATATAAGGGAATTTTTTTTTTTCTAAGGATTTTCCTAGAAAATGTAATTATTGAAAAGGGTTCTTCTGAGTAGTTAAATACCACAACTCTGTAGAAGGTAACTGAATCTTTTTCTGCAATTTGCTCACAGTACTGTTGATTCTACTGTCAAATAGTATTTTCTTTCATCTCAATTTTTGTTGTAACTACTCAGATGCCCTAACCTTGATATAATGAAAGCTATTTCAAGGGTCCCTCGAGTTTAAAAAGGTTGAGAAACTGAATTAACTTGAGAGGTTTCTGCATGATATATTGGCAAAATATTGAGTCAGCCACTCTGAGACAATCGATGATGTTTTCACTGCCATCATCCCCATCGATGGATTGTCTTGAATCCCTCTCCGATGCACAGTCAGAATAACACCCGGGACAAAGAAGTTTAGTTTGAGAGATATCTCGTCAGCTGCTTCTAAACAATCATTGCTTACACTACCTTCATCACCATCTATGGATCATTTCTGATCCCTATCCAAGTAAGAAGATCCAGAACAAAGAAATTTCTCCAGGTATCTAGTCAGCTGCTTCAAGACGAATTAAAACCATCAGACCATCGACTATTATAGATGGTCCTGAAGATGGCTGAAGTCATTTATGAATAAGTAAATCCCATGAAATCCTAAGTCTAGACACAAAACTCCTCTTCTTGATCTTGCAAATTTAAACCATGATTTCTTAATTGGATTCCACAGTTAATATGACAAACAGCTGCTTAATACAAGAAAAACACTTTTTACTTCAAACTCATGGAAACCCAAAGGCTCCAACAACCTATTTAAAACTGGGGAAAAAAAAAGAAAAAAACTTTACACTTTTTAAAACTTGGAGAAAAAAAACAAACCCTCAACATAGGTGAGAATTTTAAGGGACATGCCTTGATAAAGATAATTATTTTCCAGCCTATCAGTTTATAAAAGTAATGGAAAGACAGTTAGTTAACTCTTGACATTAATGTCCTTGCAAGGAGACCCTTTGTTAATACATACAATGCTAAGCACATCATGATTCATATGGATAGAGAGAAAAAATATTCTGATAAAAAAAGTCACTCATCCAATACTGGGCAAGCACAACATTGCTTACCTTGGTGACAAGGCAGGTCTATGTTAATACTCTTATCTTTTGAACTACAAGAATTCTGAACAAAGTCATAGTTTCCAACAATGTTTGGACATCAATCCTATCTGGAGAGAAAAAAAAGAAAAAAAAAAAAAGCCCCCAATTTCATGAAGGATAATTTTACCATTAGTTTTGTTCATATGTATGTACGACCACTACGCTTTCTGATTATCATTCATTCACCTCCCAACTCATCTTTGCAATGTAACAAACAAGGGTAATGGATGAGGTTGCTTATGCTTGAATGGGAGCAAAATGAACTGAACCTTCAATGTAACTGTCATTCATTCATAACCCTCACAAGTTTGAAGCCTAAGTTACAAAAGTAATAGGCCATAGGAATATAGACAGATAGCAAAATTAATCAATAAAGGAAAGATACTGATGTAAATAATCATTTCTTTTTTCAACTAACTTTTCCTATTAAACTAATTTTTATACTTGTTCTAAGAAAAAGGATCTATTATCCACAATACTATTTTACTCACACATTCAAGAAAAAAAGTCAGAAATATTCAAATAATGGAGTGGCTCTGTATTTGAAAAATATCAAAAGCATCAAGTGACTCAGAATTTTCTCAATTAACCACAACAAACCCAGATTTTTTACGCATTTACAAAAAAAGGAAACGGAAATTACTCTAATTTGCATTTAATTATTATCTCAGTTGACAAAAGCAAAGTGGATGAAAACATCCTCGGCCAGAATTCGAACTCTGTTCGCAGACTCCATTTCTTATGCCAGTAATCCTTATACCACCCTGACCTCCATTGTGAGAGATAACGATTACTAAAAGATATTTTAATCTTAATAATAAAGAATAAATAAATTTCATTTTCTTTCAAATTCGAAAGAAAATTAGACAGTAGACAGGTTTCATTAAAAATTAAAATTTCTTCTGGCCAATAACTGGGTATGAGGTAATCAGGAAATTGGCCACACCTGCTGTAGGTTCCTGTTTTTGACAAGATGATGGCTTCAGAACTGAATTGCAAATATATGGCAGCCTTTCTTTTTCACACAGAAAGCAGATTTTAGACCAGAGCTGCTTAAATGATTTCAATTTCATTCACCTGGGTCTTTTTTCACAAAATTTGATTCATCCACAATTAAATTTCCTCACGCTTTTGATAATTCTGGTCTTATTCTTTCTTATGAATAATTTTGTACACAATTCATTTTATATCATAAGAGTTCCCCCAAAGAGGTTATATTACAGAAAATTGGGGAAATATACCGCATCTTTGACATTAGAAAACCATAGGTAGAGAAAAGGACTCCACTGCTAATAATCAACAATAAGAGCTTATTAACCACTGCAATGGTATTGCCCTTTTCTAAGTATAGAAAAATATAGACATCTGAGTAAAATTGAGTCATTCTTCCTTCATGTTTCATTCACTCTTGGGTGAATCATTCATCATTTTTTTTAAAAACTTGATTTAGACTGTTTCCCATTCAATATCTTATCCATGACAAAACTTGAAAAAATGTTTGAAAAATTTTTCTTCTGAAAGATCAGGAGGTTATATATTTAACATTTTGTCTGAGGAAAAAGCTTCCAAGCAGAGCCAATTTACACCGCTCACCGGTTATTAAGATTGTTATTCAAGTAGAGAGGGGGGAAGGGAAGAGTTACAGTACTATAGTCAATTGGGTGATAACATTAAACACTTTCCAGTTTTTTATTAGATGGTGTATTGTAAATCATAATTTTAATTTTCAACCATTTTTCCCCCCCCACAATTTCTGCTCAGACCAATTATCCTTTGGCAGTGAGTAAATAGCATTTTGAAAAGAAAATAAAAAATAAGTTTTAGGTGGGATTCGAAACCCTTTCCCCAAGGGAAGCACCTTTTAGCCCATGCTTTGCCAATTAGATCAATAAGACTTCATCTGGAAGTCTGAATCTCAAATAACCCGCTTAAACCAATTCTTCATTCCAATTGTAGCCATGTTTGTATAAATTCAGTATTTAATTCAGTTTTCTTTTTTTTATTCAGAAATAAAAATTTCATTAAACCTATCATTAATAATTATTGGCTGAAAAGAACAAAAACACTACCCTACGGGCATTGCAAGCTGTTTAGACATTTTAACTCAAGTGAATTGATACTTTTTCAGCCATTACCTCCTCAGGATTCTTCAGAAATATAATCCATCAGAAAAGAGAAAAATTTTTTTTTCTCCAACCATTTAAGAATTTTTCAGCTAGTTACACTAATGTACATACCACCATAGTTATCCTTTTTCAAGAAAGGATTGAAAAAAAAAAAAAAGTAAGATGATGAAATTTTAAATAAATTCTCAATATCATTTTTATCTGTATCTCATTAATTGAATCTAGAACCATTATTCCATGAATCATTCAGACTAGTATCCTCCTCATTGTTGTTTTGATCTCTCCTGTCTTCTTCAGATGTAACATTTGGTAATCTGAAGAGAGACCCTAATCTCATTCACAATTTTTATTGTTCGTTACTAATGCACCACCGCTTTAATTAGAAACAAATTGGAGAGATTGAATTTTTCCAGTGTGCACAGATATAACTACCAACACTTTGATCCAAAGCAGAGAACTGGGTAGTGATAGCTTGATTATAGGCCAGGGAGGAAACAGATACGAGGCAGAAGTACAGATCCATACATAAACAATCCAGTCATTTTAAAAGTTGAATAAAAGAGTTTTGGCGAGGAAAAAATACATCATACAGCTCTATCATTCAATTAAACAAAGAACAAAAAGGGGAAAAAAAAAAAACAAGCAAAAGAACAGGTCTGGTTAGTCACTCAATAGAAACCATCATACGACCAATGTCTTTTGGCAGCACGCCTTGTTAAGGGTTACCAATGAATAAATTACTTATCGCCTTTTGTTTGGGCAGTGATCACTAACAAGTTTGAAAGCAGGCACAAACTAAGTGATCAATTTAGCATAAGCTTACAATATAAACTGAACCCCCCACTAAAAACCCAGGAAGGTAATCAAATTTTTCCAGACATAAGGAATGAATATTCAAATTTTCAGCCTCCTAGCTCCATTAGTGCGGCCTGTATACACGACATATACATAGCCAGTCAGCAAGACCAAGATAAAAACTGAAGGAACCTCTGTTGACAGTTTTTAACAATGTATATCAGGAGAGTGATGAGATTTGAAAATCATGATAGTTGCTTTGTTTTCTTTCTAGATCAAATACTCTCTGACCATTAATGCAAGCAGCACAGAATAGGAATAAAGTTGTCTTTTACAAGACTTGAACACATATCCCTCCTTATTCTGGGAGCTCGTCTTTCACAGCTTGAATATCTAGAATAGGCAGCAAAATAACTTCTAAATTCAAACAAAATACTCTCTCCATAAATAAAGTCATTGATAAATACAGAAAATTGAAATCCGATTATTAATGGTTTTTGGTAGATTCTAAAAATTCTGGTGTGGTTTGTCTGTCACGTTTTTTGTTAAAAGTGAGGTTATTTTAAGGTAATTCATTTTCATCTTTGGCCTGTAAGCAGACCACTGGTTTTGAAGGGTTTCTTGGATGATTTAAGTGTCACCTAATTCACCGAGATTCTACTGCACACAGTTTACTCTCGTACTCAGAGGGCATTCGACCACAAGAGCTGGGATGAAAAGCAACAAGATAAAATAAAGATTAGCCAAAAATTCAAAGAGAAAATACTTCATCTCAGTTCAAATAATCAGGATTATTATAGAACTACTAATCCCATTATATAATGAAGCATTATCATGAAATGAAAATCATTTCACACTAGATTGTCAACAGACATACACCTTGGTGATTGTTTGGAAAAGGTTCAGGAAAAAAGGGGGGGTACTAGTATAAATGCTGTACACAATAAGAGCCTAAAGCATAAATTATACAGTTTGAACAAATAGAAGATGGTTTACTAACTTACATGCATTTGAGTAGAGAAATAATGTTAGAAATGACAAAGAAAATCCATTTAATCATTTTAGGATAATAATTTCAACCGTATATCCATTTAAGTGTAACAAATAGAAACAAAAAAAAAATATCCAACCTTTTTTTTGTTAATTGCAACCCCAACCACATCCCTATCACTAACCTAAATTATATCCTTTGTAGTTGAATTTCATAAAATATTGTTTTAAATGGTCAAAGTTTTCTGCTTCCATTTGTATCATAATTAACAACTGCAGCTTAAATAATTGTTTCTATATTAATTACCTCCCCTTTTTGCAAACTTTTTCATAACAATTACTGTGCACATTTGTACCTAATACAATCTGTTTATTTTTGTCAAGTATTCTTCTTGCCGCGATAACTATCATACTGTTCATTAATGGGACGAGGGGGGGGGGGCGTAAGTGATCTGTAGTTATGGATAGCTGATGAGAAATCAAGAGGTAAAATAAAATGACAAAACATTCTGCCTACTCTATCCTGGATGAAAGATACATCAACACCCCCCCCCCATCTTATTTTCAGATATCTAAAAAGCTAACACAAAGGAAACTATTTTTATACTTATATATTTAAAGGGAAATAATGTCTTCATTTATATAACTCATGGATTTAAGAATATCAGACTATAGTGGGCTAGAACTTCAAAGAGTGATGGCTGTATGAAAGTTTCACAGGAGTTAAGCATGGTGATGTGATTCAATTTTCAAGTACAAACCATTTAAAGAATACTAATAATCAGGCCCCAGTAGCATTATGCTCACCTCTGGTTCAATCCAATGGTACTCAAAGCCTCTCAGCTGAGCACACAGATAAGGATTGAGGAACCTCTTCCCGAACCTCAAGGCCAAATCACGTTGGATCCACTAGTTCTTGGGAGTTGTAGCCTGGTCAGTACCAACACAGATAATCATTGGGGAATACCAGGTGCTGTAGCAGCCTGGAAGTGGGTCTTACTAACAATCAACCACATATATTAACCCTACAACACCCTCGATGAGAGTATAAGCAGGAAACAATGATACGTACACACATACAAACAAACACTATAAAATCCATTAATATAAATAAGTACAAAGAAGATGAATTGAAATCCCAAATCTGGTAGAAACCACTTCTATAAATTGTTCAGAGAGTAACTGGTTACCTTCCATACCAACATCTTTCATGTTACGGCCCAATTATAAACAGCCATAATAGAATTAACCATTTTTCATGTCACTGAAAAATAATTTACTTTTCCCCTCATTTGATCGTGTTAAAAATTATAAAATCATTTTAAAATATTTCTTCCATGTCCCGATTTAAAATCAGATATCAGTTCAAGATATTCAAAAAGCAAAGAGAATAAAAAGGCAATTTCCTTATAGTACTTCAGAGCCAAAATTTCAGAAACTTCTGAGGAAATGCTTCATTCCCTATTCACTAAAAGCATTCAACTAAATTGTGAATTTTTTTTTTTTCTCTTAAAATTAAACAAATAGAAACTAAAAACCCCAATTATTATCCATTTGCGTTCACGGATGATACAAGTTCAATATCAGGACCTGAAGGATATTTTCATGATTCCAGTTTTCAAATATTTAAAATTTTCAACTAAAAATCTTAGGCTCAGTGACCAAAACAAGAAAGTCAATCACAGTTGAAATCATCTTATTTTACATAACAACTTTGAGAATCAACACAACCCCAATATCAAATCCTAAGAGAAAGTATCAAGTTGTTTGCTTTTTGTAAAAATAGAATTGGTAGAGATTTGTTAATGGAAATAGACATTTTAGATACTCTGTGAGAATCTCAAACAGAAATCAAACCTAAATGTAGCGATCGTATATTTGGTATTGGGGTCTGAATCAAAGGCCTTTCATATCACTATTACAGTAATTTCTTAGAGAGAAGAAAAAAGCTTTAACATTTGTAAACATTTAAAAGAGAAGGGAGATAATTCAGCAGGAAAAAATGATGACGTCTGAAAACGTCAGAGGAAAAATGATCAAAATTTCCAGCATATTTTTTTTTCTTTTTTTCTTTTTTTTTTCTAAGAATTAACTCTCCAATTTAGCACTTTGAAAATTTGGGGAATTTTTTTTCTAAGGTCAAATATATAAAAAAAAAAGAAAATTTTAGATAAAGTGGGGAGAGAGAGAAAAGATGTAAAACTATCAGAAACAAGTAATGAAATGAAAATAATAATGAAGGAAAATTGAAAAGAAAGATGTGAAGAAGAAGAAAGAAATGGGGGGAAAAGGTGAAAATAAAAAGGAAGATTAACCAAATGTTATTAACGGAGACCAAATAGAAAAAAAAAATCTTTAAAATTAAGATCGATTGTAAAAAACAGAAGAAAAATAAAAGAACAAACAAAATTTTTAAAAATAGAAAAAAAAAAAAATATTTAAGGCTGAAAAAAAATAAACAAATTTTAAAAATTGTCTAACAAATATAAGTTGATCTAATTCTGTTAAGTTAAAAAGAAAAGCCCAAAACATGACTATTTAGCAGAAATCAAACAATACATAGAAATTCCCCTTTTAAAAATAAAAACATAATACCAAATACAATTCATTTATCTCCTCTCCTCACAGCGTTCATCCTTTGGAAAAAAAAAAAAAAAAAAAAAAAAAAGTAGGTAAAAAAAACCCCGAAAATCAATTTGTTCTCGTCATACCCCAAATTTTCCAGTTTTTGCCCTTCAAATTTATGACCCAGGTCATCAGTTATTCTGCCTTTCCTCATTATAAAGCCCCCTCAAAATATCATAAGAGAAATAAGAAGGGGGGGAATAGAGTTAAGAGGGTGTGAGTTATGATGAGAAAGAAAAAATAATAAATTTAAAATAAAAAAATTAGATTTTTCTTTTTTTAACTCTTCAGACAAACATGATAACAACAACATAATCTTCCATTTTGTTTCGTGTCTCATCAGGGACATCCAACTGTCCCGAAGTCCGTGCCTTCAATATAAGTATTAAAATGGCTCAGGAAGGTAAGAGTAATGGTACTTGGCAGTAGTTTTAATCTAAAATAAAATGTTTAAAATAACCAGCAAAGTCAGAGGAAGAAGAGAAGCTGTGATTAACGAGCAGGAAGACAACAGTTGAACAACTGAGCAGATAGAAAGAGTTGAGCTGGCTTATAGAAAAAAAAAGGTTAGCCATTTTGATATAATATATATTAAGTATATGTCGATATTATATAAAAGTGCCTCCTGTATTGGTCGTTATGAATATGGTGTGTGTGCATATCTGCATGTATTACATAGATATTACTCCCATGCTTCCCTCAATTACTAATATTTGTGTATTACTTCATGTATTACATACACGTTACACGCAAAAGACACGTATAATGCATTTCTGCATCAAATTTGCATATATATTCAATGTATACAAACATAATAATTGTAGGGGTGGGGATGAAATTTCTTTTAAAATTGTGTGTGTGTGTGTGTATGTGTATATAAGGCACACATACTGCATCAATACATTAGCAACATTCAGGCATAGGCCATAAAGTATTTACCATTATCATGTTAGTGAAAAAAAAAGGGTGTGTCTGTGTGGGTGGGTGTGTGTGGGTGGGTGTAAAAAGTGTTAGAATTTCCTTAAATATTGTTTATAAAAGTCAACTCTTCCTTCTCGTTCCTTCCCTCTCAAACCTCCTTCTTCTTCTTCCTCCTCTAGCTTCTCATCTCTGCGATGATCATGCTGAACCATTCTGTTCCTTTTGGCGGTCTTTGTTCACGTCTTGCAATCGTTTCATCAACACGATCCGCTTGGCTGGACTGCAACCAACATCGTCTTCTTCAATGTCCAGGTACCGTTTACCCGGGGCTTTCTTCTCCTCAGCTTTGATCATGTTGTTTATTGCAAGCAAGTCCTGGAGAAGAGAAAAAAAATAAAAATAAAAAAATTGAACGATGCTACATTTTACACAACAACAACTCAAAGAAGAAAAAAAAAAAAAAGAAAAGAAAAAGAAAAGAAAAAGAAAAAAGCCTTCTTTATTTCCAAATCAAATGAATTCATTCTTTTTCACCACTATCCATTAAAAAGCTGTTTTTAAATCAAACAAATACATAACTTCATTGCATAAAATATTGCTGGTGAGAATCTAATCCCAATCACTGCCAATTCCTTTCTACATGATTTTCAATGTATTTCAATAAAATGATTTGCAATGTACAGATATATACATCCACTAAAACATTGCAAGAAATTAATTATCTATCTATACAAAAGCCATAAATGTAAATTGTATAATTGATTGTATGGTTCTATTTCTGTTTTGTCTTATTCCTGTTATAACTTCAAACTTATAATGGATTGGTCTATATGAAATAGAACAACATAGCTATTAAAACAGAGGGTTGTAAAAACATGGGATTGATTGTTATGACATGATGTAGTAACATTATAGAAACTCTTTGATCAGCCATTAAAATAGCTAGAGTTGATTTGAAACTTGAAAGAGAAAACAAAAAAAGAAAAAGAAAAACGAAAAACAACTTAAAATTAGGATACTTGAATTATTAAAAATAAACTACCTAATAGAATAGCTCTCGGTTCTTTGGCACCTACTGTATTTCTTTATGGGTAAATGCTAGTACATATTTAATAGTCCTATTCTGTCAGTAATGCTTGCATAATTTCCTGATCAGTTGCAATCCAATTCTTGATTTTTGATACACAGCACTTGGCATTGAATTATTTAAGTGCTTTTGCTGAATATGAGATCACTATTGGGGAAAAAGTTATTGCTTCAAATGAGTCAGATTTTGATTGAATATCAAGGCTTTTTGATGATTATATCAATCTTCATCTTATCATTTAAAAAACAACATTTGATATTTAACAACCAAATGTATATTTATATTAGCTCTTCACTACTTATATCTGTAGAAAAAACAAAACTCTTTCCTGATGGATTGTACACTTCAAGAAGGCTGTAGAATGTATTGCTTTGGTCATTACATTTCGATCAAGCCAGAAAAAGTTGGAACAATATCCAGAATCAAAGTGACTTATGCCAGAAGTATAAAGAATAACAAATAAAATAAAATGAAATGAAATTAAAAATAAATCAAAACAAATAATGGCAATAAAAACTATTCAGGGAACAGAGTTGCTAACATCTGGTTTTTGTTGTTAAATTCATCAAACCAATCTTTATTAATTCTGACATAATGACCGAACTAATAGATTTGGAAAAAAAAAGGAAAAAAAAAAGAAAGAAAAAAGGGAAAAAAAAGAAAAGGAAAAAAAGAAAGAAAAAAGGAAAAAAGAAAAAAGGGACAAGAAAAAAGAAAAAAGGGACAAGAAAAAAAAAAAAGGGACAAGAAAAAGAAAAAAGGGACAAGAAGAAAAAGAAAAGAGAAAAGAAAAGAAAAGAAAAGAAAAGAGAAAAGAAAAGAAAATAAAAAAACAAAGAAAATAAAGAAAAGAGAAAAGAAAAAAAACAACCAAAAAAACAACAAAGAAAAAAAACAACAAAGAAAAAAAAACAACAAAGAAAAAAAACAACAAAGAAAAAAAACAACAAAGAAAAAAAACAACAAAGAAAAAAAACAACAAAGAAAAAAAAAACAACAAAGAAAAAAAAACAACAAAGAAAAAAAAAACAACAAAGAAAAAAAACAACAAAGAAAAAAAACAACAAAGAAAAAAAACAACAAAGAAAAAAAACAACAAAGAAAAAAAAAACAACAAAGAAAAAAAAAACAATAAAGAAAAAAAAAACAACAAAGAAAAAAAAACAACAAAGAAAAAAAACAACAAAGAAAAAAGTGATTTGATAAAGATATAATCAGTTCTTACCTTTGCTGGACTTCTTCTGAAACAATATTTCATCATCTTGTTTGGGGTCATCACAGGGCCAGACTTATGAGGGGATATGTAAACACTGTGCTTGCTGGAGACTCTCCGTGGTGAAGAGATGTGAGATCGTACCACGGGTAGTGGTGATAATGGGGGGATATCCTGAAAGAGAGGATAAGAAATTAACATAAATGTCTTTTGGAAATATCATAGTATCTGTGAAAAATGATGGTATTTTTCAAGATGGTAGCCTCAAAAATGGATTGGCACGTCAGCCAAGAGTATATGTGTGCTCTGCCTAAGATCAGAGTGTAGTATCTGGATACTCATAGAAAAGTTACATGCACACAAAAAAAAAAAAAAAAAAAGAATAGAAAAAAAAAATTTATTTACAAAAGTTCAAAAGATCCAAGAAGAAAATACATATTTGAGAAAAAAAATAAAAGGAAATTCCGCAAATGTATCAAATTTGAGTATTATCTTTTATTCTTTTTAGATCACTACACGTTTCGGCTCTTGAAAAACTTCAGGTAATTTTTTAAAAATTTTTAGTGGTTAACGTCCATATCTGTAGGTTGGAAAGGACTTATGTCCACAAAGGTTTCTCGTAAATGTTTATATATTGTAACTGTTGAAGACGCAGTGCTTTGGTGAATTGCTGGTTGGTTTTATCACCTCCAGGCTCGTATTATTCTTTTTTTAATTCTTAGCTGAGTATATCCGTGTTCGTAGGCTGAAAAGAACCGATGGGTACAAGAAGGTTTCTCGTTACATCTCTCTTGGTTGATGAATCTTTGTATATTGTGACCATTACAGTTGAAGCAGTACATTGGTAAATAGTGGGTTGGTCTTCTTATCACCTTGGAGGATCATGTTACAGTCTTGATACAAATACAATTCAATTTTGATATCTTGAAACCGAGAATATTTTTTTCATTTCATTTTTAGATAAATTAAAGAAGAAAAAAAAACAGAATAAATCTTGCTTTCTCCTCATGGTCTGTTTAACAGTGGTTTGAATTTACGCATTAGATTTTGTCATTTTATTCCAAATAATGTATAGTCATTTTTGATAAATTGGCATTATTTTGAAATGTCCATCACTGGAAATTATGTTCTGAAACAAACTCCTGTTTATACAACTTTTATGGAAGGAAGCCATTATTTAATGATTATAGACAGCCTCCTCATTACAATTTGTACAATTAATTACATAGATAACGTTTTTTGAACTGCATGTTAGATTTCTCTTTATTCTGAAGGGTTTCATTGAGTTCTTGAATAAATAGCAATTTACATAAATATATTGCAAATACCACCATATTCTCCAATATGGACTGATGTTAGAATTTGTTTCAAATTCTTACGTTGACATATACTTATGATTAGTTTTGTGTCCTCAAATAATTTTTCTCATCTTATTTCTGAGGAATTAAATTTCAGTGTATTTCAGGAAATAGTACTGAATTGCACTTGTTATGAGGAGATATGTAAGCTAAAGGTTGGTCTCTGCAATTGAAGGGCTTCCCTAATTATGTTAGTGGTATTTATTAAGCCAGTTCTATCCTCTCGTTTATTAGAAGATAGAGGATTGCCTCTCTGGCAGAAGGTTAGACATAATTCTTTCAGGCTTATGTTTTGTAAATTTTTTTCAGTGACTATGGGACAGATCCTATGCGCTAAGGAGAAAGAGTTTTTATGCAGTTTTGGGATTGGTGACTTTTAAAATGAAAATATTGTTAAGTATCCGCCGGTTAATGATAAATGTCTGTAATAATTCTATTTTCATTTTTAATCAAGATGTCCAGAAAGGGAATTTCTATAGAGCTATGTTCCATATAGAAGTCCGCTATATATATATATTATATATATATATATATATATATATATATATATATATATATATATATATATATATATATGCACACATAAATAAAGGTAAAGCGCCCTTTTCATAGACAACTCCCATTGTTACGAAGATCTGGTTTCTATTGTATGTCTTAGCTTAGTGATCCTTGTAAGTTTCAAGGGATACCTCCACCCTAATGATACTGCTTAGAGTTAGCTGCTGAGTGCACAGGGAAATTTGTCCGAATTAAGAGTTTTCTACACTCTTAGCTCATACCAAGAATTGAACCTGGGACCTTCAGCAACTGAAGCAGACATACTAAGCATTACACTATCCAAGCGGACATATATAGGAATATACGTTGACTTTTTTTATATAGGGGAATAATAAATATTTAGCAGTTCGGAGTCCCCAACTTTTTTTTTTTTTTTTTTTTTTAAATTTCAAATCAGAGTTGAAATTCTGAACTGATTTTGATTCTTGCAATATAGAAATAGGTTGATCATATTTACTCGGATTAATAATTAGGAATGCTTGTACATTTCTACACCCTCTCATTCGATAACCACTTAAAGTGTTTTCATGCGTATATATCTGTCCCATTATACGGGATGAGAGTTTGGAGTCCCATCCAAAGCTACTTTATTCCAAATTCTGAGAATTCATGCATGCATGTAATGTATAACCCTAATTACTTGGAGGTCGGTTCATCCTTAGATAAAGTAACTTAGGAATCCTCAAATCATTTCAGCAAGATTAAGCTTGTAAGTTTAAACTATTTTGTTTAGATAACTTTCAAAGTAATCTCACTCTTCCACCCATCAAATAAGGCAAAAAGCATAAAATATTAAACATGTTTCTTAACGGAAACCTTACTTACAGATGATTGGTTTGTGGAGAACTTGATAGCAAACTTCTTCATCTTTTTCACAAATACCTGGAAAAAAAAAAAGGAAAAGTTAAACATGCAATGGAATTTAAGATGCTGTTTACATTCAATTTGCACCAATGCCCTTAGAGGAGGCATGAATCCAATTCTGCCACCTCTAGGTAAATAGCAGTGAAGAGAATGGGCATACTAAAATACCAAGTTAACAATTTTTAGAATTAGAAAGAAAAAGAAAAAGAAAAAATCCCTGCATGTATTATTTTGAGTCCAAGATGGAGAAATCATTCCATGAATTATGTAGACTAATATCCCCATCTTTCCAAACCCTGGCAGTAGTCGTAAGACAAATTCTCATTTTTCATCCAATGTTAGTCATCTTTATGACCTTCAAATATAAATTAGGGAAAAAAAAGAAAGAAAAAAAAAAAACAAAACAAGACGAAGAAAAACAAGAACATTTTACAAATCAAGTGTCAATTCAATGAATAATATTCACTGGAAATATACAATTAATAGAAAGACACTCCTTGTAAAAAAGATCAGCCGTCTTCGCTCCAAGTAGAACAGGGATGAGTGCACAGGTCTTGCAAGCCATTAAAAGTAATCGCTACAATCTCAGTTCTTTAACAAAAACAATCTTGTGTTGAAGTAAACTTCAACCAGCAAAAACTCAAGGTTATAGTCCAAGATTGGTTTATTTGCTTGTTTGTTTGTTTTTTTTTTTTTTACTGTAAATCATTTTCTTTTTAAATTCACTGACCTGATTATAAAATTGAATCAAGTCCCCTCGTTCTTCTCCCATTTCAAATGTTGGTCCCATGCCAATCAGCTTGGTTGGGGTGGGAGGTTGGCTGTTTGGGTGGGGAACAGGTAGTGTGCTGGTGGAACGGATATTTAAGGTCTCTGTTCTTCCTAAAAGAAAAAGGAGAAAAAAATGTTTTTTTTTAAATAGGAGGGAGAAAAAAAAAAGAAGAATATTCAGAAAAAAAGATCATCTATTCTTTCCCCAGAAGAATCAGAAAGATGAAAGCAACAAACCGGGAAAAAAGACAAAATGAAAAAAAGACAAGTCCAACCGATACCAACAGATTTTCATTACAGCCATTACATAAAAATATCCAGAAAAAAAGTTTTGTTCAAAAGTTTGAACCAAGTCATTAATACCTATTTCTTACAGTAGTGGATCCCAACCTTTTCCAAGGTCAGTCCTCATTTTTGTCAATAAGATTACTAGCTGTCCCCTCATCTGTTCAAGTTGCAACAAATAATAATTTCAAACAATTACTTTACTTACTGTATAATTAGTCAGCACTGGTGAGGAGAATTCAGACTTTTGTTTGCACAATTAATACTCCATCTTGCTTAACACACCCCCACTATTTTAGGCCACAACATTCACTATAACTTACATTTTTACTTAATAACCTTAGTCCACATTACCCCACCCCAACTGGAAAATATTAGCTTACAGTATCTGGATTTTTTTTAAATAGTCTTTCATTAAGTTACATATTGAAAAGACTTAGCTTCATTATATTTTCATAAGAAAACTCTAGTATTATAAGCAAGATCTAATCATTATCAGTGATTCTATGTACAGCCATCAATACTATACAACAGGTTAATCTCTTACCAATGCAGGATTTAGAAGACATTAAGAGTTATCTATTCTCCTGGATTGACCTTTAGTGGGCTTCAGAATTTTTCCAATCTTTCTAGGCCAAGTATAAACAATCGGTACATAGAATGTTCAATTTTGCGCATAGTCATTGTTAGTGCTTTATAATTCAGGTGCAGTTGTAAAAAGAAGAGAAAGGCATCAAAAAGCGTATGAAGACTAAGAACACTCACATTGTTACACCATTATGTATTTGTTTTTATAGAAAAATAAAAATTTATCTACTATGCAATGAGTACTGAATATAAGATATTTTCCGAGTACTTCACAAATAGATCAGAGATCAAATTTATTCATTTTAGTGGATGAAGTACTCTAAATCATTCATTTTTTTGCTATTTACCTTTGTCTCAATTTTTGTTACTTTCTATTGCAACTGAACTCAGACTGGTTTCCCTTTGACAGTGAGTAAATAAATTAACAGAGCGAATGGGAATAAAGAATAAATTCCCGCTAAGAATCGAATTCACAACCCTCAGTGCCGGACGGTGGTTTGATTAATACCCAGCGCACTTACCACTGAGCTACACAAACTAGTGGCAAAGAGTCTAAATCAAACCTTTAAAATCATCCTCCGCCCAAATCTCTTCTACGCCAAGTTTGTTATCAAATGATAGTTCAGTACCATGAAGGTAAATAGTATCAGCAGATAAATAATAATGAATTGGATGTTTTCCTAATCTAACTACCTGCTGTAAGGCAAGAACAGAAAATCCCTATTCTAGTCTCAATGATGTCAGATTAGTAATGACAGATCTTTAGTCCTAAAATAGAAATCTTGAAAAACGAAAATGTTGACTTTTAGGCAATAGAAACAATTCTTACGCTTGTCTCTCTCTTTGGGATCCTCTTTCTCGACTGTCACCGGTGAAGAGGATGCACTGGTTCCATTCTTGCTGCTGTCACTGCTACCTGATGTTCGACGTCTGCGACTAGAGAGCAGCACATTTCTGTAAACCTGTATGAAAGATGAGAGAAAAGGGGAATTAGGGAGGAAAGAATATTAAATTGAAAGGTTCAGTTTAAAATCTATAGGTTACCAAATACAGAAGGCCAGAGGCACATGGAAATTCTTTGGGTAAGGAGGGGGGGGGGCAAAAGGATGGTTTTGCCCCAATTGGAGGGTTGCCTCCCCAGGGAGTAACCCTATGGCTGGTGAGTGCAATAGCCAGATAAACATTGCGATTATAACCACTAAAATGAGGACACTGCTTTGAATAACTCTGTAAAACAATTCCTCATGCGGGTATTTCTGACAAATAATAACCAAAATTGATAAATAAATATATAATCTTCTTCAATTCATCAAGTATTTGTAAGTAACATTGCAACTTGAGAAGCGCACAACAGATCCCCATGAAGTTTTCTGTGTACTACAAGGACCCCTGAGGTATGTTTTTAGCAAGTTAGTTTTGGACAACACAAAAAACAGTTTACACTAGAAGATTGAAATTAGAAATAGTGTTTTACTTACATGAGACTGGGCTTGTGGCTGTAATCGATAACACTTCATTATATTTTGGAATGATTGGGGTGGATCAGATGATACCTGGATTAAAGAAAAGAAAAATTTTAAAAAACTTGAATAAAAAAATTTTTAAAATCTTAATGGACGAATGAGGTCCTATTTTTAGAGTAGTAAGAGTCCAATAGTAATTCAATAAGAATCTCTGACCGAACAGTTCATCACTGATCAGGGTAAGAATTTCAAAAAAATGTTGTGACTTTCATCTAAGTTGTTGATAACACTCTATGATATTACTCTTAGAAAACAATGATTAAATACAGGTAAAAACACACAAAATATCACTGGCCATATCTGCATCCACCATGTAAACTAATATACCAGTTGCAAGAATTCCTAGTGCACAATAGTAATAATAAATATATTAAGTATATTTTCAAGCCATTTTGGGGGGAAAAAATGGGTCTTATATACCATCAAATACAGTAGCTCACACAGTTATGCAAAGCAACAAATAACCAATTAAAATAAATATATTTTGTACTTGAAATAAATGTAAGAATTACAGCATGAACACATAGCTATCACATTACATGAAGTCGAGTGAGAAATATACTATTTGGTGACCACATTAAATCACAAAGTGACGTGACTCAAATAGGAACCCTGCTACTGTTTTCAAAGGCTTGGAAACCACAAGAGTTTGAATGAGTTCATATGATGTGATAGCAATGTCAACTTCTTGATAAATTCCACTTTTGTTACATTTGAACAGATTTTTATTCTCAACCTGATATAGAAATACAATGATAAAACTCCAATTATTAAATTTTACTCCCAGTTAAAATTATTTTCTGGTGGAGTTGAAAGAAGTCTACTTCCCCCATCAAACCCTCACAATTTTTGCCTTCATTTCTACCAGTTTTATTAGATTTCAGTCTTGTTACTATTTACTGAATTTCACTTAGACTGGCACAAGGCCATGACTTAGACTGGGCATCCAGTGAGAACTCAACTTTCTACACAAGCAATGGTCTCAAAGACATAACTACTTTTACATGAGATTTATCTGGTCTTCACTACAATAAAGAATTGATCTGCCTGGATTTACAAATATATACTGGAGAAAGAGAGGCTTATCAAATTCAAGAAACGGAAATATACATATATATACACACCTTAGCCATGACATACATAGAGCACATGATAATCTGGTCCAGATGCCTGTCCATCATAAGCTGAACCTGGTGGACGAGCGTGTGCTCAAGACAAGTCCACATTTTCCTGCGAAGCTCATCATCAATCAGTCCCAGCTTGTCACATAAATCCCGCAACCTGACACTGGCAAGATGGTAAACCTAAGAGCAAGAAGTATGAAATGAATTTTTTCTCCTCCAGATACAAAAGAGGTAGAATAAAAGATTTTTTTTTTTAAATTTTTTTATTAATCAATCTTGATATATAATTAGATAGACATAAATATTGTCTACTAACCTTCCTGAAAAAAAGGGCTAGAGAACCTGTACGCTTGGGCTTAGCAGGTTTTTGTGGTGTAGGGGGTTTATTGATGGGTTGAGACTGAGACTGAGACACTGCCATCACAGCACTGTTGGGTACTGAGATATTGCCGGGCTGGGGGCTGCTAACGATCTGAGCCTGCACAGATATCAAAACCTGAAAAAGAATTAAGAAAAATTTTTACTTTATAACATTCAAGAAAGTTCATCTGTAAATGGTATTTTCTGTATTCACTTATTCATAACATTAAAAATAACAAAAACTACCAGCTCCTTTTTTCTTTTTTTAATGAAATATGATAATAGCTGATGAGGAAACTTTATATACAATGATGCTGTACATAACATAGTAAACACTCGGTTTAACGGACCCTAATATGAGTTCTTGGATTTAGCCGATACTTTGACAGTGAATACAACGCACAGGTGTATAATCAGATACCAAATCAGCCATTTTCAGTGAGAGCTAGCCAATTTTTCTCTATTTAGCCAATAAAATCAGCAAAAGCAGATAGCTGGAGACCTGTACATTTAAAAAAAAAATCAAAAAAAAATCAATTGTTTGAAATGTATATCGATATTTTTAGCAATAAATATTGGGAAACATTTCGCCAATTTTAGCCATTTTTTGAAGGTCAGTCAAAGCAGATAATACTACATAGAACTGCCAACACTCAAGATTTCAAACATTTTCTCACGCTCTCCCAATCTCTCTTGTTACTACTGGGATTTCAAAAATTCAAACAGCTTCACTTGTATGTAAAAAAAAACAAACTAGTAGCCAGTGAAGTCTACAACTAAATGGTACATAACATAAACAGCAAGTTATTAGTTAGTCTATCTACTAACTGTTCAGGTAATCCGAGAAATAAAGACAACAAAAGAAGAACTCACCTGCCGACCATCATCTGTCTTTGCGGGCTGGAAGGTGATAATGTGCGTCCCAGATGCTGGAGCCGTATTTTCATTGTTGCCAGCCACAAGGGTGCGTGAAGCAATTGCAGGTGTATCAGCAGCACCCCCTGCAGTTGCAGTTGCCATCTGCGCCTCACCTCCACTGGTGCCAGCAGCAGCGGATTCTGTCGATACTGTTGCCACTGACGTAGGTGTTGGCGGGCCAGAGCAGAATAATTTCCTTCTCGCAGTGCCAGGGTTAGGGGAACAGAACCTGCCAGCGATGGACGTGCTAGGAGACTGGATGGAATCTGGAAGCAAGAACGAGGGGAAAAAAAAATGATATGATTGGGAGTGAAGAGACAAAATAAATATAACAGGTCTGGTTAGTTATCCAATAAAAACAGTCATGTCACCTATGTCATTTGACAGCATGCCATGTTGGGGAGGGGGGTTATTAAATGAAAAATTGGAAAAAAAAAAAACAGATCAACATACAACTCACTTCCCTCACCTTTTGTTGGGCAGTGATCACTAGAATGTTTGGACTAAGAAAAAAAAAAAAAAATTACATGTGAACACTGCTGGACACAAATTACCACTAAGACACAAACTAAGACTACTAGGTACTAGTCTCTCCTCCACTAGTACACACCAATTGCTTGTAGATAATATGCATGCATATCAGGTTATATAAAAATCCAGAGAAAGGGGGCTCCAAATTCTTGTCAAATCAAAATAAAGAACGCAATGCTGAATGATATTTTAAATGAAGTTAGTGGGATTTTGAATGTATTCAACGACTGATAGAGGAATTCTGCACAGAGAAGAATTTCAATTGCATATTGCCTCATGTGTGACATCAGACTGACAGTAATTGCATTGTTTTGACATTGAAGGATGTTTGGGAGAGTCTAGTTGCAAAAAGAGTTCTGAGCTCTTTACAAAACAATACAATAGTAGTGAGTTCCTGCTAGTAATTGGTGAAAGATAAGAGTTTCAAGCCTAATAATGAAAACATGAACTTACTTTGAATTTTCCCTTCATCTATCAATCTTCTTATTCCAGTGTGAATGGGGGGAGATGCACCCTCCAATTGACATGGAAGAGAAACCTGTAAGGAAGAAAAAGATTTTTTTGTTTTAAAGGACATTCGGATATAATTTATCCAACAGGATGGTACTAAAAAGACAATGCGGGAAGCAATTTCTTAAAAGCAAAAAATTTATTACGTTAACATCTTTTGTTGCATTTCCTTACATTCTATCAAAGAAGTGTACAATGAAACAGGTTAGAAATGAAACAATTTACTATGTTAAACAATAGTTTGCTTTCCACAGTCTTTCCAATACGATTTAATAATATGCATGGAATCATTATCTTGATGTATAAGACTAACATAACTTCTGGAAAAGCTATGCTCTGGAGAAACAAATTTGTTTAAGGCTAAATGGCAATTGCAGTGATGGTCTGGATATTTCACTTTTGTTCAAGCTTGGGCCTCATTAATTGCCAATAAAAGTTTCTCATCATATAGAATGAAGGTTAGAATAAAAACAAAATAATGGAGAGAGTGAGATACAGGATACATTAGACAGGCGGAGAGCCCCTCCTCCACCACCAGCAACTCCCATTGGTTTTAGCCCAACTGATTTAAGTAGAAGTCCTAAAACCTTTCATTTCATGAATCTGAAAGTGACAATGGAACTGGTTAAAAGGTTTTCCCCCCTAGAAATTCCACTAGCATAAAAAGGACTCAGTATAAGAAGGTTGCCATATGGAGTTTTTTGAAACTAAAGTTGGCAAATTTGGTACTGAACAAAGCAATTGGTTTAGAAAATAAAAGATTTGGTACAGAAGGAAAATTTACAAAAGATGACAACCCATTTCATATGAATGATATGAAACTACATAAATATACAAGAATAGATAAAAAATATTTATTTCAATCTATTTTTCCAGCAAACTTAAACTGATGGTGGATTTCAAGAAATTTGATCATTTTGGTATTGAAGTTACTCTATTGGGTTCGAAGACTATACAAAGCCAAGCCAAAAAAAGCTTAAAATGCAGATTCTTAAATAAAAAAAATTAAAAAAACAAAATAAAAACATCCTTATTGGCGAAGCGTACCCGCCAATGAAACATCTGTCAGTGTCAGTGAAACATACCGACACAATGTTATGTTGGTGGTTATGAATGGTATCATCTGCGTGGCTCATACTGCTGGGAATGAAACAAACCAGTTGGTATATTAGCAACCATTTTGTGTGCATAATCTTCAAGTTGGTGGTCTAATACAATGTAATTCCAACCTAAGAAACCTTTCATAAGCTCTAATCCTCTTCATATTCTCCACAACAATTTCACAAAGAAAAACAAATATACTGGGAGGAAGGATAACAAATCTTACTTCTTCACACGTAGGTATGCTCTCTTGATCTCTGATAGCATCCCAAAGTGGAGATGTACTTTTCCATGCATGACTTTCCAAAATGGATTCTTCAATCTGTAGAGGAAAAAAAAACAAAAAAAATGGTTATGAAAAACTCCTTCTCTTGGGATTCTTCAAAGCAGATTTGGAAAATAAATGATGGACCAATCTTAGCAAGGGCACCGGCCATTAAAATGAAGGTTAACATGCAAGTCTCACATACTATTGTTAGTCAGTTCATTTTGAACTGTACCACAATGAGTCAAAGCATCTAACAAAATGTAATGATTAGTATACTAACTCAATCTTTAGTACTCCACAAATGTGGCTTCATGTTAGACTTCGGTGTAGTTTGACTAAAATTCTACAAAATAAATGTGGCAGTTCTGGTGAGTAAACACTTTTCTACCAACAAATTTTGGTTAGATTGGGTCAAAGTCTAATTTATATACAGCCTTAATAAAAATCATAGTCTGAGGCACACCTGAACATAATCAATAAGCATACTTTCATGAAAAAATGAACAGCCAGATGCAGTATTTATTGTAATCCAACCGTAATACAATGGTTGTGACAACAAATTTGAAATTGTACTAACGATTATTAATTAAATTTATTTGGGTTATGAATTTGGTCGTAACATCTTTTCTTAGAGGTAAACCAGGTAAAAAAAAGTTGTGCCCGAGGAATTAAAATATGAAAGCAAACAAGATTTGTTTTTCATTGTTTTAATTTTGATTATACGGTCAGTCTACAAATACTTGTAAAATATTAATTTCTACAATCAAAAAACTTACCTGGATAATAACTTATCATGAAAAGCTGAATTAAAAAAAAAAAAAAAACAAAAAAAAACCTCAAGCTTTCTTTCTGCCCCAGGGGACAATATTTAATAGACTTTAAAAGTTACTCACAAGGTTTAAATGCTTAACAACATCTCGAGATAAACCCTCTTCTGCTCGGATGACCATTTCAATAACTCTGTAGAAGTGGTAAGGCGTCAGCTCAAAAATATCAACAATCCACGGAAAGGTTCTGCACAAAAACAAAAAAAAACGTTTTTTTTTAACATCCACTTGAAGTCACTCACTATTAAACTGATTTGATCTTCAGAAAAGTTTACAGCAAAATTTAGTTGAGATAAAAAACAAACACAACTGAAGACAACCATTTCAATGACCTAAATAAGAATGAAAAATGAGAAATTTTGATGAAACATTGACTATCATACATGGTAAATTTCAGGTTACACATGTGTGTGTGTGTGTGTGTATATATATATATGTGTATGTGTGTGTGTGTGTGTGTGTGTGTGTGTGTATATAATGTGAACAGTAAAGAGTGAGACAAACTCGGGAGTGAAGTGTTCAGAGATGTTAATGGTCTAGACATGTTTCGGGATTTTTCCCTATCTTCAGTGGTGTGTGCTGTGTGAGTATGTGTTTAAAGTTCCCACTATCAGGAGCTATGCCTTGTGGGTAAAATATGTTATAAGGGCTGCTGGAGGCCTCCTGCTGAGTGAGAGAAAGTCCAGTTAGGTATCAAGTCTTTGGTTAAGCAGCAGCAGTTGGTCATGGAGAGGGCAGACTGTGTCAGGGTAGGAGGGAAGTGATGTGGAGTAAGATTTTTGGAGTATGTTAGGGATAGTGTAAATGGAGGGGTGGTGAAGTCAATGAGCTACATAGGTATCAACCTTACAAGTTATCAAAAATGTGTTGGCTATGATTTGGACAAGAGGTATAACTGGCTAAGGTGAATTTTTCCTATGGGTCTGGGTGTGAGGATATCATTAGTAGGAGTTTTGTATATATATATATATATATATATATATATATATATATATATAATTGACACATGCACACACACAAACCCTTTTAATTTCTTTTATATTTCAAGATATAAGGATAGACTAGAGAAGTTAGGCAGGACTACATTGTTGGAAAGAAGAGCAAGAGGAGACCTTAATTGAAACTTTCAGGATATTAAATGGCTTTACAAATTTGGGAATTGTAATTGTTAATAAATCAGATACTATGATGAGAAATTTACAAGCTATGTCTACTGCAAAAACAATTACATTTTTCTCAAAGAAGTTTGAAGTATTGGATTATTAGTTTGTCATTATTATCTGACTAAATAGTACAAGTAAAAATAACTTTAAGAATTACTTGACATCATCCGGAATGAAAAATAAATTCATGGAACAATTCTGGGAGTTATCAGCTGGAATATATAGAAAAATTTAGGAAAAATGCCTGGTAAATGTTTCTCTGTACCCATAAGCTTGTAATTTTTTTCATTAGGTTCATACATTTTTATCACTTTGATGTGTATTTTAATGTTAAATACATATTTTGATGTAAATTATACATGAACACATCTGTAGAAGCATTTTTATTTAGTGAATGAATAAACTTACCTCTGAGAATTATAAGAAAATATCACAATTTCTAAACAGGCTGCAAACAGTGACCTTTGGAAAATATCTTGTTCCAACACTCCCTGAAGAAAAATGAACAAGTAATTAACCATCGAAGTTCAAACTTATTTTTTGGGTACAAAAAATACCAAAAACAAACAAAATATTATTTTTTAATCAATATCTAAAGTATTTTTGTGAACTTGAATCTTCATATTTTTTGCTCAGAATCAAAATACAAATTTGGGACATGATGGACTATCATTAGACAATACCAGCATCAAGAAAAATCTTCTATGGGCCGAAATCCGAAACCTTTAAAAATTTCAGTTAGATTCAAAAGCAAGAATCATAAAAATCTTACGTTCTATGTGAATCGAAATAACAGGTCTGGTTAGTCACTCAATAGAAACTGCCACATGACAAATGCTTTTGGCACAATGCCATATTGGATGTGAAGTTACTTCTCTCGTTTCCTGTTGGGCAGTGATAACTGCAAGCATCTATGCTGTTGGACACAATCCAAGGGACCAATTTAGCATAAATCAAAATTGTAAATTAGACCCACCACTAAAAACTGGGGAGGGATTTTCAAAAAAGGAACAAAACATTCTTCCTAAATATAAGGGATAAATGTTTGAATTTAAAGCCCTTTAGCTCCATTGGTGCAGCCTGTACACATATATACATAGCCAGCCAAACCAACCTCAAGACTGGAAAAAAAAGCTACATTTATAGTTTTAGTGACAGCTTCTAATGAAATCATATTTAAGTGTAATCATGAGCCACATACCAAATTCAAAGTCAAAAGCTTGTTCCTTATTTTCAAATCTGCACTGTTTAACTAATGGCCATAGAATAACAATCTGTGAGTTGCAATAAAAAGCCACAGAAATAAAATGTATTAGTCAGAAATTGATAATAATGATATCTTTATCCATTAATTTTGCCTATAAATGATTATACACACATTCATATACATTTATCAATGACTTTAAAAACAAGTAATGATTCTCACCGTAAGGTCTGGCTTCCTCCCCTTAGCCTGGACCCGTTTCTTCTCGTCCAGAGTAATACTTTCCAGCGTTTTGAAGTACAAACTTTCAGCCAGTTGCAATCGTTTTCTGGCAAAATCAATGTGAGCCCCTGGATCTGACGGTTGCTGAATAGGTAAGATTAGATAGATTTTAGGAAGAAATATGGTATAAATAAGATTTATAACAGAAGATAAAACTATACATGGGGAGTTGGAGTAGGCCAAGAAAAAAAAAAAGAAAAAAAAAACTCAATTCATGTCTTTGGTCAACTTTACTGACCGCAACTATAGACATTTAAGAACATGTTAATCAAAAAATATATCTATTAAAACAAAATTGTCCCAAATGATTATCAAATTTGATATTCATATTGAAAGTATACATAATACATATAACGAAAATTCTCCAAAGTCTTTCACTAGATAATAGATAGAAATTAAGTTTTATGATGATAAAAATATTATAGAACATACCTATGATTAGGAATCTCAATTTTAAGAAGAGTTAAGTTTTAGGGAAAACAAAAATTATTTCTATGAGTTATAACTATACATAATGGAGGCTACAATGAAGATTCAATACAAAATAGGTTGAAAATAATTGAATAACAAATGAATCAGTTACCTGAATGAAATTAGTACAAAATATATCTCCCATTTCTCTCACTCTTAGCATTATCACATCATAAGGATTCCGGCAGCATTCCCTGAAAAAAAAAAGATCCAAGAATCAATCAGAATAACTCAAATGATCAGGTGGAAATTTCGTGGTGTATCTCCAGAATTTAGGAGATGAGGTGGGTGGGGAACAAAACCACATGAAAAGTATTTTTAAAATCATTTTCAAGTATATATATATATATATATATATATATATATATATATATATATATATATATAAAAAGATACAACCCTAAGAATAAATGGGTAGAATTTACAAGCTCATAAATTTCATGTTTCAATATTAGTCACGTGGCAATGCTGATCTCAGAGACAATAGAATTCAGCAGTCTCATCTGTGAGCATTCATTCCTTTGGAAAATGATAGAGCAGACATACAAAATCGGTAAATAAGAAGAAGGAAATAATTTTCAACATCTTTTGTCAAGTTAGAATGGATGTGTAATTAGCATCTTTTTGTGATTAAAAAAAAAAAAAAGAAAAAATTTTTTTCCAGATTTGAATCAGTTAAAATACAAGTTAAAAAGTTCAAGAATGCTTTATCTTCAATATATTACATTGAATAATTATGATGCATTTCAAAGTTAAATGATTCACTGATTAGGTTTTTTTTTACCCAAATCAATAAAACATTGAAAATACACATACACACATTTATATAGCAATATCAAAATAAATAAATAAATAAATATAGTAAATAAAAATGAAATGCCAAAAACAAAAAAAAAAACAAAAAAAAAAACCTCTGAAAATTTACCTGAAGAGTTCCATGAGAGTTTCACTGGGTGATGTTTTACGTCCAGACAACAAAGCCTGCAAACGACTTACACTTTGAGTAGCAGTTGATATAGGTGTGATGGTTGGGTCTTTTTCTTTAAGGTAACGTCTACCGGTGAGAGGAGTGGAAGGAGCAAGACTATGAGTCTGAAAAAATGAATAAATTCAAATTAATTAACTTCCACAACAGTTTTCTTTTCACCATAAGACAACCTCCATAAAACAACTTTTGTATACTACTGAACTTACAAAATTTAAAGCCTTGTCTGCGTGGACTTAAAAGATACTTATCAAAGAGTTAACTGCATTCCTGTTAAAGAATATTCCCAATACTCTAATTCTTCTGTAAACACAATACAGGTTCATTTACCCTACTCGCTGGTATAGCAAAATACGAGCGGTGTATTGTTTTTGGTGGGCTGATCAACAATGCAATGATGTCAGTGGCAACGCTGAGATTAGCATTACAATATGTGTGTGAACATTTTTCAACACATCAAGCTTACAGCACAGGGGTGATCTCACTCTTGATATTAACAAAATCATGGCCTGACATTTTTTTTTTCAATATTATTATTCAATACTATAAATCATTATCATTTCAGATTTGGGGGGGATTACTTTTTACCTTCATCTTAATAAAATTAATTGTATTTTTATTGCAACTTTTACTTAAACCAATTTCTCTGTGGTAGCGGGTAAGAAAATAAATAGGTCTTGGGAGGGAATAAAATTAAGATGAAAGTAAAAACATGTCATAAAAATATTAAATGATAACATGCCATATTTTGTGCATTACAAAGCAAGACAAGGGTTCTTTTATATATTGATATCTAGTCTTTATATTTCAGCACTCACACCATTTTTATAGAATAAACAAATTTGCAATTTCATTTGGATTTTTTTTTTATTAAAAAATTAATAGAAAAGCAGGAATAAAACTTGCAAACAAAAAAAAAGCAAAAAACAAAACGATTGAATAACTTATATAAAGAAAAGAAAAATAAAGTGAACTAAAACAAAGAAGCTCTTTTCAAAATCTCACCATAGAAATAAATCTCAAACACATTCACTGCCACACAACACACTTTTGCATCTTCTGGCACGTAGCATGTTACTACCGAAAACCATGTGCATCGATTCTGTGGTTTTATTCAAGGGCAATAGCTACGTCAACATGCTAAACTCAGTTTCAGCCCTGTAGCACTGAGCAGAGGACATGCTTATTTTGTTGTGCAGCTGCATGTGCTATTTAAGGTAGCAGTGAATGCGTTAATCTTGCAATAAAGGAATCTGGGCATCTGCTTGTGTCACAAAACTATGAGAATAACTCCTGGAATTTCAAAATAGGTCCTTAATCATACCAAGAGTTGTTAATAGACACATGATCCTTTTTGTTATCACATCTCTGCCTATCAATTCTCAGGCCTTCTTGAAAACTGATCAGACCATTTTCTAATTTTTTTTTTGCACCACCTATTACCCAATATTTTTTTTTCTTTTTTTTAAAGAGACCTTTAATTCCATACAGATAGTGTACTTGAAGAAGGCTGTAGAATAGATCAACCAATCAAAACACTACGGTAACAAATAGAATGAGATCAACAGTGCAAACAACTCTTGAAATGAAAGTGGGTATTCCTCACTGAGTATTGCATGAATGTGGTCTAATAGAGTGATTTTCCTTGGGGGCGGGGGGCTCCAGAGTATCGTGTGGGGACGAACGTGACGTGGGATTCTGAGAACCACTGATCTCATTTAAAAGATATAGAAATAATAAAGAAGCCGGACATTTCTCCTGCATCTCTAGTCCCAATTTCTTTATACTGGTTGTAAAGAAACTAACCTCATCAAGATGCTGATGCAAACTCTTGCCCATTGGAATCCCATCAGAGAAATCTGATGTTACTCGGCTTGGCGTCCCAATCTCTTCCCCAGCATCTTCTCCGAGAAATATTCTTTCATCAAAGTCTCCCACACTAAGCACATATTCTTCATAAGCAAGATTTATTGCTTTGCTGGAAAATAATGATTTAAAAAAAAAAAAAAAAAAGAAAAAAAAAAGAAAAAGAAAAAAATGTTTGAAAAGCAAAAAACTCAAAAATAAAGATTTTGCAAAATAAAATACGAAAAACAAGTAGATATAAGATGCTCTATATATGGTCTCTTGTCAATGATGGCTAAATGGTATTGAGGTGAGAGAAAAAATTCTATTTAACCAAGAATAGCCAGAAATGCTGTCAAAATGAGTCAACTTCTTCAAGTATGACGGATTGAATTTCATACCACTTTAAAAGAGTTGGTATATACTTGCTGGGCCATTTTTAATGCCACCTTTTTATCTCCATTTGCCTAGGAACGAAAAGGTTTATATTCTTTTCCACCAATTTGTTCAGTATCCAGTCTGAACCACTCTGCCAACTATAGATCAAAGGGAGGGGGGGGGGGGAAAAGGAAAAGAAAATATCCAATATATACATTAATTTTTTTTTCTTAAAAAAAAAAAAAAAAATATGATAGCAATTTACTGCAACAAAAATTCTGAATAATACTCCACAATTTATCATGACTTGTAGACATAACAGAGAAAGAACTTCTTATTTTAAATAAAGCTCATCAATTCACATGACTTATTCCGTACTTAGAACTTGCATCATGAGGTTTGGGGTCTTAGTTCTTAGCAAGTCCCAAAATAAGTTTTTCTTTTTGAATCTTTACCATAAATTGCACTCCAACAACAAATCGAAAAAGTTTCAACAAAGTAAGATTTAGAAAACACACACACAGCATAAAAAGTTCAGACTGTTCATATTGCTATCCAATTCTCTTGATATCCTGCAATCTAGTCCAGCCTCTAGATTTCAGCACTGAACCCAGACAGACACCTCCATTCAACAGACCCCAAAATAACAGAGTTTTGTTATTAACATTACATATTATTGCTGAGTATCATTTCTTATCAAAATATTGTACATTGCCTTTCATAATAACCGATAGTTTCAATTAAGTTTAAAATAAATATTTTTTATAAGAACATGAGTCTCCGCGAAACTGAGATTTCATGTCACTTCCAGAAAAGGATAAGAATCACTGAAATACAATATCAAAAAAAAAAAGGGGGGGGGTACGTATATATTCTTTAATATAATTATATAATTTCATATTGTACAATACTGTAGAAAAGCTTATTTCCACATTGAAAAAAATAAAATAATATAAAGAATGGCCAGTAATCTGCCAGGATATGTAGGCTGGCAGGGGAAAATGGGTACATGCCTTTCCCAAAAGGGCATTAGAGCCAAGTTGTTTCAGCAGGAGTTCGAGCTCAGTTCAATGATCCCATTTTCCTAATTCTTATCATTCCCATCTCCTAATGATACACGGTAATTATCATTCGAAGCCCCCGGCAGATGAACAAAAAAAAAAAAATGAAAGACTTACCTATTGGCTTCAAAGTTTCCAACATCCAACACTGAGGCTAAATTATTTTCATTTCCTTTCAAACACTGAAAAATAAGTGGCAGAAATAAGCGAGAGAGAATAGCATACTGTTCACCAAACAATATGCATTTGTCATGTGTCACACTTACGTCAGTGATGTACGATGATGTAATCTACTAAAAATAGAACTTTATGTTACATTTAACTTGATAATTGTATCTCAATTTGATTTTACTTTTAAATGTTTAATAATCAGGAAATATTACACATAAAACTGCACAACATTTTTTTTTATAAGTAAAATGCAATCGCAAAGTTACTCAATTATTGTCGTCATTTTTTTCTTTCAACAGCAAGAGGTAAATTAGTTATTAATGATTGAAGACCATTAAATTTGAATGTTAAAACTTTTTGGCCACATTAATATAAATAACTGACTTCAACAAACTTACCTTTTTCCTAAACAACTGCTTCAGGTGAGGCTTCCAGTGATGTTCTTTAATTGTTTTAGCATCAACTATCAAACCATTGTGTTTCTCACAAAGCATTTTGATGATACAGGGTGCATCAGTCGGATGTTTCCAGTCACGGCTCTGGAAGTTATCTGGAAGTCCTGTGCACAGAAATTAGAATAGTTTTGGTTTTTTTAATTACTTACCAACTAGTGGCAATAGCGTGAGCTTTTAAGGGTCATTTTTTCTTCTCAAAATGGTATTTCTGACTTGGGAATTAATAAAGATAATGATAACAGCTGTGATTTTTTTTTTTACTATATGTAATGTTTTTATTATTGCATCTTATAAAACATGCAGTATCTTTGAAATCAGGAAGAGTTTTTATCAAGAGAGTCTTCAGATAAAAATGAGTGGAAAAAAATTTGAGAGAGAACAATCTGAAAAGTTATTTAGGATTTTAAGAATTGTCATTCCTACTTGAGAACAACACACAGAAAATGAGAAAGTAGTTTAAAGAACTTAAAATTTCCTCTAAAAGCATCCATCTTGATAATTCATAGAGACCCACTTACTGAAAAGCAAGTCAGAGAAGCAGCAGTCACTTTGATGGTGGTGGTGATGGTAGTGGCAGTGCCACAGTCGCTTGCAGACTATGGGCCCAGTGTCTAAAGTAGTAGACAGGAAGGCATCTACCCAGGAAATGGCAGAGCCATTTAAATTTACAGCCCCAAATCCTACAGCCACACTGAAGCAAAGTATACACTATCATTGCTTAATAATATCAACTTGTTTGAAGTCTAACCCAGTGTGTGTGTGTGTGTGCGTGAGCGGGAGGGGGGAATCAGTAAACAGGTCTGCATTTTAATTTACCACAAACAGCAGATCCTGTCCAGCTTTTAGAACAGGCTTCAGCTTCAAGATTTTTTTTTTCAATTACAGTTTCTATATATATATATATATATATATATATATATATATATATATATATATCTCCAGACATACATACAATGTTCATGTACGTATGAATTACACAAATACATAAATTCACAAAAATAGTTTGCATTACATAACTGAACGGTAAAGGCACGTAGGAGAGATGATCTAATGCGGTTTTTCATCTGTCCCATGATAAATATTTAATGGGACTAGATTTTGGTTCTTCAAAATAAGGAAAATTTTAAAACTAAATCAATAGACTTCTTTAACCATAGAATAAAAAAATGATGTATTTGGCTCTTTCTACACCCTTTTAAAAATTCAGGCATTAAGCACTTTAATAGGTTAGGATAAATCTAACCTTAGTAAGTACATTTTTTTTTTTGGTACATTATGACATTTCAAGTTTCCAAGCAACAATATGAAGAGTTATAAATCTTTTTAAATGCGTTTCTGAAACCTAGGAAGCACTCAGAGAGCGCATATCTTGCTCCATGCCATTTTCACATAAATCTAAATGAAAACCAGTCTAATAGTTACAACGCAGGAGAGATAACCGAAAAAAAAAAATCATCATCTGCCCCCAAAGATTTAAACAATTCTTCTGCACCCCACAAAATTTCATTGAATTCTTTTCAGTACCGACAGGAAGACAAGACTAAATACATATATTCTCTCCAATATCATTGAGGTGAATTAATAATTATTGTTGACTGACCTTTGAATCTGGGATTGAGGATATCTTTACGGCCTGCAATCAAAGCATTAGCATAACACCAATCTATACAACATAACAATAAGTGGTAGGAATTGACAAGATCATCACTAATGGAGGGAAAGTGACCTGAAAGAAAAAAGAAAATCACTTAGTTTCAAAGTACCAGAGTTTTGGAGTTGAGGAATCGTTCAGTTCCTTTTAATTCATTTTAGAACTGAAGACAGAACAGAGAAAGAATGATAAATGGTATGAGAGATTCAAGTTATCAGGATAGACTACAAAAATGTTAGGCATGACTACTTTATTTGAGAGGAGGGCCACAGGAGACAAAATGGAAACTTTCAAGATGATAAATGGCTTTACAAATTACTGAATTCTAATGTTTAATAAGTCAGATAAAATAGGAAATTTACTAGCTAGGTCCAAAGCAATAATAACAAATTGATTTTTTGCTCTCGAAGAATTACAAAATATTAAAATAGTTTACCATTCTATGTAAAGAAAATAGTACAAGTATAAATAATTTCAAGAATAACTTGGATAAATTTAGATCTTATGGGATGAAAAATGAATTGATAGGGCAATTTTTGGAGTTATCAGCTGAAATCTATAAAATGGTTTAGGGAAAATGAGTAAATAAAATGTTCCAGGTGAACATTTTTCTTTATAGGTAAAATTGTACATTTTTAAAAGCTGAATGAATGTATATTCCTATGTTGAATGAATATTTCAAATGAAATTGTCCAAGATGCCCATAGAAGCAGTCATGTTTAATGATAGTAAAGTTCCTGCAAGTTTCTTGAGAGAACTCCAGTTTTTGTTAATTGGTCAAGTTTTCTTGCTACTATAAATTACAAAACAGGAATATCTGGGAAATTATGATCATTCACAAATTCATATATAACACTTTCTTTGAGGGAAGAAAAAAAAAAAAAAAAAAGTCAAAATGGAGAGGTCAGTCCAGGGGGGGGGGGGTTCTAGATTTATGAGAACTTTTTACCAAATTTTTCAAATTGAATAATAGAGAGAAAAAAAAAGATAAATAAATAAAATACAGGAAATTATTCAACTGCAATTTTTTTTATGTGAGCAAATCATTTTCTTTCTTTTCTTTCAATTTAATTCATAAAACCAAGAACAACATTAGAATAGCGATCCAGAAATATTTGTAGGAGGATTTCAAAACATGCACCCACAATCATCCTATATTCATAGCCAAGTACAGGATTATTTGTACTGGTAAATTGGGGCACTCATCACTGGTGTGGCTTAGAAGAGATAGGATAAAGAGTCAGGCTAATCTAATCTAACTTTTTATACAGAGTTCTTGGGAGAGAGGCATCGAGTACTATTTTTCAAATCTTTGATATGACCTTGCTATGGATTAACTCATGACCTACCAAACCGGAGGCAAACACTACCACTGGGCTATGGTAGTTATATTTTGATACCTATAAAACAATTAAAGAAGACCTGATGATAAGTAAAGGCTATATACCTTTAACTTGAACAAACATTGTCCAACAAAAAGCAAATAAATCTGGAACAGAACATGGCATCTTCCTGAAATGAGAAAAACGTAAGAAACAAATTAAAATATTACTTTACTGTAAAAAAAAAAAAAAAATCTATTTTCAACATGAAGTGGAAAGATTGTTTCCTGCATCTTTACAATGTTCTAAATCTAATGCAGACACCATGACTTCATGAGGTCACTTGGATTTATGTAATTCAGAAAGTGAAAAAGAAAAAAAAAATCTGATGAAGTCATAAAAATTTCAATAAAAACAATCAAATCAGACATTCCTTTAGGAACTTGTTTTTTTTCTTTTTCATCTGACTTCATATTGATACTATAAAATACTATTAGCACAGGCATGCTCCAATATAATACAGTTCACAGTAAGAGATGCAATTATTACATTGTTACAGATGTGCCAAAATAGCGCTGCTTGCATATATATATATATATATATATATATATATATATATTGTACGGAACAAAAATATTTATTATATTGATGTAAGCATCCCCTGATATGACACAGTTCATTAGAGTAGGGATCAGAAATAGATATATAGATATAGAGAATGTGAATCTTCTCAGCCTGACACAAAAAAAGAGAAGTAAAAGATTTATTTCATTGTAGTAATTACCGGTGAAATATGGACACATTGATGGATTAATTACCATGTTCCCTTAAATTCAAGCCAATTGATGCTCCAAAAATATCAGAACTGCTGCAACACACAGTCCCGGCAGACCCACAAAGCTCTTCCTAAAACCCTTTTTTTTTTAAACTACTCATTACAACAACATTCAGAAAACAAAAGATACTACCATATTTACTTGCACATAATGCAAGTGAAAATACAAATTTTGTTTATGACAGAAATAGACTTATGCTTTTTCTTCTCTTTCAAAACTCCTACAAAAACATAAATATTGTTAAAGTAAAGCCTCGGGTTGAAGGACCTTGATATAACAGTTTTCGGATTTCGACAACACTTCCATTGTGCATGTAAGTGGGTATATATACAATAGACTAGATTTCAGTATTGTCAACTTTGATATTTCATATCTAAATTCAGATATTCATGTATTTAGATATGAGAAATGATTTTTTAGATATTAGATATCAGGTGAGATATTTTTTTTTCAATAGGGTGCCAAAATTCCCCCTCTCCACATTAGCTCGATATATGCATTTAGATTTAGATTTGGCAAAATCTCAATATTTCCTAGATATTTGATTAAATTCAGTCCCCGAATTTTTACCAACCACTCAAAACATCAAAAATGTTGCCAAATCCCCAGAGTGGCACTCGCTTGCTGTGCTGCCATTCATTTCTCTACTTTCAAACTTACAAGTAAAACAGACAGAGACAAAAAAAAAAAAAACCAGTAGGACCACCAGAAATCTTTATAGATTGCTACCTAATCAAATCGATAGATATATCCCATGGTTTTTTTTTAGACCCTCCCCTTGAATGTTAAGATATAACAAGATTGTTTAGCATCAATATCCAGATTAGATTATGAATGTCAACTTTAAAAACGTTTTTCAAAATGATGGTATTACTTGGGCTCAAAAACGGGAATCTTGTTTGATGGTGGGCATATTTATTCAACAGCAAAATGTTTCACATTCAATGAATTTTGTTTTGCCATTTCAAAAAACCACTTTATTTTCTTATATTAATTTTCAATTTTCAATTTTTCTTTAAACAGAAGATTTTTAACTTTGCTGAATTTTTTTCTCCTAATTTTAGGTGATTTCAATCCATTACAGCCTAGAACCTTCTGGAAATCCGTTAGTTTTTAGAAAAATGTCTTTAAAAAGGTTTTACGAGGGTTGGTCCATTTTCAATGCAACTTAAAGGATAAACTGGGCACTTTCCGACATTTTTCATGAAGGATTGGCTTATGTGAATTATCTTCATTTTATTTTTAAACAACCATATCCAGATGCAAATTCAAAACTTGATATTTCTCAAAAATCGAAAATTTCATGATGAAATGAGAGTCATTATCATCCAAGACATCAAAATGAGGAAAAAAAAAAAAAAAAAAAAAAATCTTATATTTTCACTTTATAGTCCTCAAATGTTCAGGTGTTATTTTTTTTATATATGAAGGTTTAATAATATTTAGAGCATTTTTAGATAGTTTTCTGGAACATCTAAATATTCTTTGCCTCAATTTTGGATATTTTTTTGTAGATCATTATCTAGAACGACTAGATATTTTTGGATTTCCTTTGCCTCAATTTTGGATGTAGAAATATTTTAAAGTTGGCAACACTACTCACTTTGTTTTGACATCCTGTTATCATCTGCACTTTCTAGATGTTTACTTTATTCTATAATTTTGCAATCCCAACAACTCAAAATGGCGTCAACTGATACTAAAGTTTATACACTTCCTTTTAACTTAACTGTGGCCTAGAAATTGAAATTGAAGTCAATTGAAAAATTGTCTCTTATCATAAAGACTTTCAGAAATTAAGAAACAATATCAGAGGGGCGAACAACAAAAGCTGGACCCTTCCTTTTTGTGACCAACTTGCTCTGTATTACAATTCAATAAATTTATATTCTATTAAAGCTACACTAGCATTAAAATATTTAAATTTGAAAAAAGTAAAAAAGAAAATTTTAAAATTTTAAAAATGCCCTTTCTCGGATAATATTCAATTGAACAGACATTCAGCTTCAACAGACGTACATTCACCCCAATTAGTTAAACAAAGGGTTTACTGTATTTACATTTATCTTAATTGTTGTTCGTTTTTATCGCAACTAAACTCAGGCCAGTTTCACAAATGATTAACTATACTTCATCTAAAAAAAGTAAAAATAAAAAAAAATTTCCATAGGAGTTTTGAAAAAATAAAAAGCACAAATACACTTCTCTCGACAACTTGACCTAAATTCACAGATTTTCTCACAAATTATACACAAATAAATATGGCACCCACATAAGGAAGGTAGATAGAGCCTACAGAAGAGTCAGGCAGGAATAGGAATGAACAGGTCAGGAGCTGTGGCCCATCAGGTCCCACAAGGGTTGCAATTAAGGTTTTTGCCACCCAAATCAAAAACACCCAAAGTAAAATACAACAATGCAATTAAAAACAGAAGTTGAGACTTATTCATGGTTTTGGGAGTGTAGAAATGCATTTTATCCCCACCCCCATTGTCACATACAACAAAAAACCCAGGACACATGATGGCAGAAGCAAAGAACAAAACTTATTGGAAAACTTGTTGCCACTTGTTACAAGTAGTGTGAAAACTGAACAGGTCCAATTTTTTTTTCTTTTTTCTTCATTAAAATCCATCATTGGAGATTTTGGTAATGTCTGTTGCATTACAGTGTTATTAAGCCTGATCAAACTGATGATATGTGTCATATCAGTCATACTTATGGAGGTATTGACCAGAGTTGAATCTCCAGATGCCAACTTCTTGGAATACCAGTAAAGCAGAAAAAAAAGTCCATTTTCACAGGAACTCCTGATCTCTTCTGAGATAGTGAGGTTCTGTTATCTTTTTTGTCAGTCTTAATTTGGCCTCAAACTGATCAGAGGCCACCACAGGATGATAGTCTATGTGCTTAATATTCACCACTGAATTAATTGCATAGAAAACAAAGGAAATAATGTTGAAAAATGAATATTTATTGAATGAAATAAATGTTTTTTTCTTTCATCATTAAGCTGTGGACATACATATATATGTATATAATAAAAAAAAACATTGCAGACTTTATTACACCACTTGTCGAAGTAGCATATATGTAATATATAGTCTAAGAATTAACTCGTATCAAAAAGAGTTTCAAACTTACCTCTGTTTCCTACCACGGGGATGTTTTGGAGGGTCTGTGGCTTCAATGAATACATCAAAAAAGATGGGTTGGTATTTTTTGAACGTTACTGTTGAAACAGCAAAATTTCTCTCGAGACGATCAATTTTATCTCTGAAATCCTGAGGCAAACTGGCCATGTTTAGCCACTTTTTCATTTTGTTGAAAAACTGTATAAGACTAGAAAATGAAAAAATAAAAAATAAAATGAATAAATACAAATAAAAAGGCCACATACTCGAAGGCAAAACATATCCACAAATATAAAATGCAATATATATATATATATATATATATATATATATATATATATGAGAGAGAGATATTACTGTGTACATATGCATTGAGCAGAAAGTAGAGATCCAGTTTTACATTATAAATACACCATAAATAGAGACCCCCCACCCACAAATCATTTAAAAAATGCTTTTCTTTGTCAAAACTTTTCTATTTGATTTGGGTTTATTCTCACTTTGAAGAATTTATATATAAAAAAAAAAAAAGATACGTATATGGGCAGAAAGTAGGTTACACTCTGGCATTATAGTTACATTGTAAATAGAACCCTCCCCACCAAATCACATTGAAAAATATTCACAAAACTTCATTTTGAAAGGACAATCGAGTATGCATGCCAAATTGTGGTGCACCCATGTTTAGGTACTTTTTATAGCATGACAGCTCTGTGTGTGCATCTTTTCAATAAGCACACAGATACTACATTGATTCAAGGCAGTTGACTGGGTAATAAGACTTTGATTCTAGGTGCAGGGCTCTGGACAGAAGAACTGATCCATATGTAAATAATCAAATCATTTTCAACAGATACTAGGTTAGTTAATCACTGGAACCTACAAAAAACCATAGAGGGGGAATTTTCATCAAGGAAACATAATTTTACCACTCCTGTTCAATTTACAAGACA